>NRSZ01000655.1:2459-60779 GCA_002901185.1 Tolypocladium capitatum
CTTAGACCCGCGACCCAGCCATCCACGCGGTCGACAAGCTCCACGCGGGGCGCGCCGACTCGAGCGTGCTGTACATCCCCGTGTGCCCCGTCACGGACGCCAACGCGACGTACCTGGCGCGGCAGCGGGCGGCGTTCCGGGCGGGTACGCCGGCGCCGGACTTCCCCGGCGGGCCGGGCGAGTCGCGGCACGTCGGCCGACCGCCCGAGGAGGCGGTGCGGCGATGGGCCGACGGCGGCGCGGGGAGGCAGGCGTTTGGGCTGGAGAGGCTGGCGGCGAGGGAGGGCGCGCCGCCGGGGGAGCGGGAGGCCGTGGAGAGCGCGAACGGCATCTTGGGCTTCTGAGCCGAACCGACGCGCAAGGTCGCTGGTTTGCCAGGCGGGCTTGTTCTTCAGGCGGGCTTGTTCGTCCCGGCCACCTGGCCTCTTCGGCCGGGCCTCGAGCTATGAATCTCGCCGTCTCGACGCTGGATTTGTCAGCCCCGTGCTTGGATATCCGTGTCTCGGCGGGTCGGGAGGTGAGACCGTGAGAACGCCAACGGCTTCGTACCCGTTCTCGTAGAAACGGATCGACTCGCGAAGAACGCGCTGACTCGATTCCTCAGCCTCCAGACCCGAGCCCTCATCTCCCGTCCAATAGTGCCAGCAGGGGCTGCAGACGTTGTTACGCGCCAGCATGAGGTGGCATCAAAATGTGTTGGGGAGGTCAACTGAAATCTCGGATGGATCGTCACGATCGCCGCCATGTGCGACAACGGTTGCAATTAGTCAGCTCCGAGGCCTGGCGATCCACCTGAGGCTAGGCTGCAGCTCATTACGAGTCCGAAGTACTCCGTACGCGTGGTAAATATCGGTAGTGCTGGCAGGATGGGGGCGGTGGCTTAGACCAGGCGAGGAGAAGAGAGCGGAAAGGGAGGGAGGGAGGGGGAGGAGGAATATATATAGATATATAAATATAGGGCAAGTCCACCCTTCGATGGTGAAAGGGAAGAGAGAGCTTTCTTGAATCACGCAAGAATCACAACATCTTCTCTCAACCCTCCTCGAACCGCATCCATCTCGTCGACCCCAGCCAGTCACACTCCTCGGAGTTAACACCAGCACAACACCACCCAACCGCAACCATGAGCTACTCTTTCTACGATGGCTCCATCCTCCTGACCCAAAACGCCCTCAAGTGCCTCTCCGACATCCTCAAGAAGGGCGAGGCCACCCCCAACGCCGCCAGCCTGCCCGAGGCAAGCCTCCACCCTGACATGAAGCCCCTGAGCTTCCAGGTCCACATCGTCACCGATGTTGCCCAGAAGATACATGCCCGCCTGACGGGCAACGAGCCGGCCACCCTGGAGAACAACCTCAAGACCTTCGCCGATTTCCGCGCGCGCATCGAGCAGATCGAGCAGCAGCTGGCCGGTGCCGACAAGGACACCATCAACAGGCATGCTGGCGAGATCGTCCCCCTGGGCTTGGGCGGCGGCAAGACGGTGGACATGTCGGGTGCGGCGTACGTCAGCGGCTACGGCGTGCCCAACATCTTCTTCCACCTGTCGATGGCGTACGGCATCATGCGCAAGGAGGGCGTGCCGCTGGGCAAGATGGACTACCTGGTCCCCTTCATTGGCCAATACATACCCAAGGAGTAGAGCCGTGGGAGACGAGACAGAAGGGATGTGGGGGGGTGCCGAAGACATAATAAGACTGTCCAAACCTCGGCAGTGTTGAATGAATAAGAGCCATTGCCTTTGTCTCGATGCGATGCCTGATGAAGTGATGATGCGCTTGGCCATCAAGGCCAAGACAGCCAGATGCTGAAACCAGTGGAAACCATTCACGTCTCCAAACTTTCTTGGAAATCCTGCCTTGAGCAACATTTAGACCATACGCTTGCTTCAATTCCTGTGGTTACACGAATTCCTCCGTAACATGTAAGCGGAGGTTCGGTCTGAGTTGCGGCGTCGCAGCATTCGCCGCCGCATATTGGGCGGGGAAATTGCTAGTAGCATCGCCATCGCCACCTTCGGCATCGCAGCAGCGCCATTCCGCCTCCTGCAACGACCTCGAACCGCACCACCCGCGAGATTGCCGACCCGCGCCATCATGTCGCCGTACATCTGGGCGCTGCGCGTCATCCAGGCCTTCGAGGTACGTTCTGCAGCCCGACCGCCGCAGCTCTCCGCCGCGCAACGGCGCTGACGGACGCGACGCACAGGACCGCATCATCGCAGCCGTACGCTCCACCGGCCGACCCAGGACGGACGTCGACCCTCGCTGACCCTCGACGCAGATCCTCCGACAGCCCGGGTTCCATCGCGCGGTCGGCCGCATCCACCGCACGATCCACGAGAGGAAGCACGGCCGCAACCCGCGCGAGCCGCTCGCGCCGGGCGAGGCCACGGCCGACCCTGCGTCGGCAGGCCGCGCGCAGAGCTTCGCCAGGCACTTTCTCGACGAGCTGAAGAATCAGTTCCAGGGGAAGCCGACGGATCTGCCGACCAAGCCGCCCAAGTGAACGAACCGGGGAGGCAGGGCGAGATGCCGTTGCCATTGCCATTGCCACTGCCGTCGCCGTCGCCGTCACCACTCCCACGAGCGAAACGCAGCCAAAGCCCGACGCCTACAGCTCGGACATGTTCGCTAGCGACGATGCCAACAGCCAGCATGCCTCTGGCCGCTAAAGCCGAGCCGAGCCACGGCACCATCGTGGAAGACGCCGTGAACTACGTTGGCAACGGCGAGGGCTTGCTCGAGCGCGTGCTTGGAGACGCGCCGTTGGTCACCATGCGGGAGGGCTGCTCGAGAATCGGGGTCAAATGATTAGCGGTCACAATCTTTCAAGGCCATGCCTGCAAAGGGACTCGGGCGCGAGAGAAACGCGGCAGGTCAAAGACCAACATGGGCCAAGATGATCAAGTCTAGAGATCAGTGCATGTTCATCATCCGACTCACTCTAATGCTTTGAAATACTGCCTTCACTGTTGTGCATGCATCATCTATGTTTGCTTGCCCCCTGCAACCTCCCAGTTCCGAAACAGTCCCTGCCACGAGACCCCCAATCTCCTCCATATCGCCCTTTATCCTGCCAGACCTGCAAATCTTCACCTTGCCCTTGGCGGCATGCTTGCAGCGATTGTACCTTTCCCAACAGCTGCTGCATTGAAACATCTTTCGCCTTGCACCAGTAGCACTCGAGTCCCAATGCTATCCTGTGGGTGACCGATGGCCATGGACGGAGGACGGGGATTGCGGGCTTCGATTTCGACATGTCCGAGTCTGCTCCGCGTGACTTACCCGATGCGGACAGCGCAGCCAATTGCAGCAAGTTGACCACTTACACGGGCAACGACCAGCAACACCATCATCGCATGTACGCAGCACCAGCAACAGCAACAGCAGCCGCATATCTCTTCTTGACCATGTAGCCGTTACGAATACCATCGGCTCGCGCGCTCGCACGCACGCACTGATGGCATTGCAGGGAAGTGGCGGGAAACTGCGAGCAACGCAAGGCAACGCGGGCATCGTGAAGCACCTAAAGCCTACGTTGGCATGGGTAGTCTCCTCATCGTAATTGGCCAAACCCGTCAATGCTGACCCCGGCGATCAGGTACGAGACACGAATGCACATGATCCAGCACACCTCAGTGAGCCAGCCTTTGACGATGCAAACTCGATTGAGACTTCGGTGACGTTTCGGATTGCTTCATTGCCAAGCGAGCTTCACGAGGCCGAGATGACGCAGTGGTGGACTTGTCCATCTTCCATCGATGCGGCAACGACTGACGGGCACGGTGCAACTAGTACCGTGACCACCTGTTGGGTCGATTTTGTATGTTTGCTCAGAGGATTTCGTCCCCCTTTTTGGTGGGGTTTTGTTTGCCGTCAATTTGAAAGGCTTTCACCGAGCGCGAGCTGCGACACATGGCGAAGATCGTGCGCCATGCCCGTGCATCGTTGCCGGTGCGCAGTGGGTGCGGAGACGTCTGTCTGCGAGCTGTGCCCTCGCACCAGGTACCGCCGGACAAGGGCGACGCTTTGGCGTGGTCACCACCGCGGGAGGCCTGGAACGTGCATGGGTCATGAAGAGGCCGTGGATGGCACGACCCCCTGACACGCGTGTCAACTGCCGCAAAGTCGCATCAGGTAGCAAACTGACCCCAATCAGCCCAGTTGAGCGGCAGTCCAATGTCGAGATTAGCCTCGAGAGCGTCCTCGACGGCGTCCAGGTTGAAGCTGGGGTCTATGTGGCCAAACACATCCTGTCCCGAGATGGCGTCGATCAGCGAGAAATCCACAGCGTTGTCCATGCCCACCGCAGAGTCCATTGCTGTTGGATGGCCAACTGCCACGTCAGGCTGGCGCGGCAGGCCGCTCGTTTGGCCGGCGGGCGCCGATCTGGGCTCTGCATCCGGCGGCAGGGGGCTCGCTTCTCGCGTCAGCGTTGTTGCCGCTCTCTCCATCTCCTTGAGCACTCTTTCGCCCAATCCCGCCACGACGTTTGCGCTCCAAAAGTAGTCGCCGAAGTTCCTGAGAAGCTCGCAGTTGCGCTTGAAGGAGTTCATTGATCGTGCGCGGAACATTGGCAGGCGGCTGTGCCTCATCTTGCGATACTCGACGCTTAATGCCAAGGAAACGGCGTACGGAACAAAGGGCATGGGGCTGAGATGGTCCCTCGGAACGGCACAGGCGATGCGCTCGGCAGCGAGGGATCGACGAGCATTGGCCGATGGCGGGGGCAATGTCGAGGCAGCGGGAACTGTCCCGGGCCGGGGGAGCCGGCACGAGAGGATGATGACTGCATGATAGAAAGTCTCGATGGTTGCTGTCACCCAAGTTAGAACACGGCCGAGGATTGCCAAAGGCTGCCAAAGGCCATGAACGAACCAATCAGAGGAGATGGGACTTTTAACGCATCGGCATCGACAATCATTGCCTCCAGGACAGGCAAGTCGATGTATGCAATCTTTTCGAGACCAGTGGCCTCTGCACTCGGGCCGGGGCGGTATAGCTCGACAACCTGGTCGAGCCACTGAACGATGGATAGGAGCAGGCGGAAGCATGGCGGGCGCTTTCTGATGCAAGCCTCGAGATCTGCGCCAATGTCTCGCTCGTGGATGAGACAGGGCCGCCCGTAGACGGCCGCGTTGATGCGATCCAGGGCCCAGACGGCGCAAAAGAGGTTGTTGAGGTCGCCGCAATTCGGTGCGTCGTACCGCAAAAGGTGTAAGCCGAGCGTCTGTACGTGATGTATTGCCCGGCCCCCCAGCTGAGCCGGAAGATCGGCCTCCTCGGCGCAGGTGGGTTGTGTGTAGAGCGACAGCATAACGAGCGCCTGGATATGTAGCACCCTGTCGCTGAGGATGCTGGTCTCAAGGATGGCGCGGACTGCCGAGGAGAGCGACTGGGAAAAGTCCTGAGGGGTGAGCAGGTCTGAGCCACGGTTCTGAAGATGAAGAAACCGGGTCATTTCTGGATCGGTGCCGGCTGCCAGACACACCAGCTGGCGAAGCACGACGGTGCATGGGTCGTCCAGGCTGCCGCCGAGGGCCGCCGAGGGGATGACGGGGAAGACGGGGTGGATCTTCTGGAGAAAGACGGCCCGTAGCCTGGCATAGTCGTCGTCAGGAGGCAGGCATGATAGGCAGTGCTCTCTGACAAAGGGGAGCAGGAAGCGATCCATAATCGGCGGCGGCCGTGACGTGACGAACTGCGACAACTGTCCGGCGCTGCCCATGGCGGTCGAGGAGAGCCATATGCCCACGTCTCCTTTCTGGGACTGTTGTCTGGCCAGGGCAGAGGCCGTGGCTTCCAAGAACATGCCCTCCGGGTTCAGGTCGCCGACGAATCGGGACGACTGTGTGCTCAAGTCACCGTCCCGCGACAGTCCGTGAAGCCTCGCCACGGGGTCGCCATGAGGAAAGCCCGGAAGGGGGTTGGCAATGGCATCCTCAGGGGCGAGCATTGCCGGGCGGGCGCGGGGCGTCGGGATCGACAGGATGGTCGTGGGCCTGTTGCGTTAACAACGAGAGGGCACAGAGACAGAGACACGAGGACGGCTCACGATGATTGAGAGGGCGACGAGTCGAGCCCACGGTGGTCGTCAGCCGCTGCTGGGTCCTCGGCGGCGTCTTCCGCATGGATGCATCGCCTCTGCGCGCAGCAACGCAATCAGCAAGCCCGCAACAGCGACGGACCAGCTGCCAGGGCGCCGACTCACTTTTTTGCGCCGACACGCGGCGCAGGCATGCTGGACCTGCTTGCGCTTCATGGGCAGGCCGCCGCGGGAGGGATCAGAAGCCACAAACTTGACTCGTCTCGCCAGGGGCGCGGGCGCGGGCGTGGGCGCGGACGTGGACATGGCGGCATTCTCGGCCGGCTTCTCTAGCGATTGATGCGTCACGCACCGTGGCCGAGTCGCATGTTGGCCCAGTCACAGGAGGTGGTGCAGTGCCGAGATGTGACGACGGAGCGAGGATATCCGCGAGGTGAAGGTGAGGGTGCGGCTGGCGAGCAGAGCCCAAGCAGCCACAGCTGGTCGGCTCAGGCCGTTCAGCACGTCGCGAGCACAGCCTCTTGCACTCACTGTCCACTCGTGGCCGACGCCGTGACGAAACGGCGTGGCGTGCGGGATCGGAGCGTTGGAGGTTGTCTGCTGCGTCGCGCAGCACGAGAATTAGTCATCACGACTGCCGCCGGCCGACTGCACGCCGGTTTTCAACTTCCGACTCGCTCCCTCACGCTGTTCTCCCATGTGCAATACGTCCGTGGACGACGAACCGGATGGGAATCGAAACACGGGAGACGCCAGTCGGTCGCCAACGCCCCCCCGGTGGTCTGCTTGCTGACTCGGCAGCTGCTCAGGCCGATGCCGCTCACGGCTAGGGAGGACCTTGGAGCTGGTCGATTGTGCCACTCTCGGGCAGATCACGCCCATCATGTGTCGTCCAACGAGTGCCATGTTACTCACTGCTCGCTTGCTGCGCTCATCTGGCTTCACGTTCCATCTCAACTCACCAATCAATCACGCGTGAGCGAGCACTGCTCTGAGCCGGCGGCCACCAACGACGTTGATTCATGCATCCCGTCCGCAGCTCAGATACCTAATATCTTGCGGTTGCTATAAAGGCCCCGTGCATATCATGGTCCCTGCTTCTGCCGGGTTTGGTCGCGCTGAATCTCCCGCAGTGCCCACAATCACGGCGCACAAGCACCCGACGAGCCGGAGCCACTTGTTGATCCCTTCCTCCCAGCATCCGTGACAGGCTTGTCCCGGACCCCGAGCGACACAGACGACACAGACGACAAGTGACGCCTGACCAAGGCTTGAAAACTTGAATCACTGCACAAGCTGTTTGCCTCTGTCGCACGGCCCACCCTCCAGTCTCAGGCTCCTCCGCTCCATCACTTGAACTCGAGAAGCAAGGACCATGCTGGCAAAGCCATGGCCATACACGCGCTGCGCCACCTCACCATGTTCTCATATATCATGAAATCTTGATGCATTGTATTCCGCTTAAGCAGCAAGGGTGCTTCTTCTCATGAGTGCCGCGGCTGGCCACCCTCCCTTATGGCCGCTGTCCTTCCCTCGTTCCGTACACTTTCCATGTTGGCGCGTCGTTACGAGCGCGTACGCCAATCACTCGTATATTATAGCCTGCTGGCTTTCCTCGCTCGGGATACACAGCAGACGTCATGTTCTGGTCACGAAAACCTGTGCCTGACGTGGGACGAGGCCAGGCGCCGCGACCCTTGTTTGCCGCGCCAGCCACGACGTCCCAAGGCCCCCGCTGCAGCTGCCCCGAGAAGCTGCGATACTCGACAGCTCAGACGGCGCAGGAGGGCTCTTTTTGGATACACGACCACTCCGATGGGTCGAATCAGGGCGACGAGCCGCAGAGACACGTCTTCGCCGGCGAGCATTGTACGCCGATAAGCCGGTCGTTGACCAGGTGCAAGCTCGTCATCGCAAGCAGCGTTGTCCTCATCCTCCTGATGATCGGCGCCATTGTCGGCGGCATACTGGGATCGGAAGCAGCTGCAATGGGGGCGCCACGTGACCCCAAGTCTCCAGATAGTCCCAAGTCCGGGTCTCCTGGTGAGTTGGTTGAGGCGTTCGTCAACAACCGCTCTCAGCTTGCAACTTGGTTCATGGCCAAGACCCCCCTTGCCAACGATAAACGGTCCCTGATGAGCCAGTTCCTCATCTTTCAAGATGCCACGGGGGACCTCGTCGTTTCCGAGTGGTACCAGGACAAGCTAGAGTCGTATCGACTCCATCAACGCTTGGCAAACTTGCCAAAACCTCTACTCGGCTCACAGCTTCGGCCGGTGTCATTCGGGAAGGGCGACGACTTGCACGTCTTCTATATCGACGACAAGCAGCTCCTGAGGCACGTTGTCCGCGTTACCGGGCAGGACAGCAAGGTGCAGTGGAAGCTCGACCCGGCTTTCTCCGCCGACGGCGCACAGAAGCATGTAGCTTCTGGGCTTCTCCTCTCCGCCGCCGTGTTTCCATTACTGGACAACGGAGCCAGCGACGGCCTCTTGGGAGTAGTCTACTGGAACGGTGCCGAGCGGAACACGTTTACTCTTCTGACCACCCCAGACCCAGACCCAGATGCGAAATGTGACTGGTCCTCTATGGAAGTCCCGATAGGCTCGGATGTAGACCGAGAGGCACAGCAACTCCAAGCTGGCTCCACGGGAGTTGTAGTGCTGCCGGTCGTCATCAGGGTACTGGGCGGGGACAAGCCAGGGGCGCGGATGATTTGGGACCTTTCCAACAAGAACCACCCTACAGGCCTCGGTTTTGTCGATTGCGTATTTGGGCGCCCGGATTTAGAAAAACACTGCTGGCTCGTTGCAAACATTACATGGCAAGGTGCGTACTCGCCCTCACGACGAGTGCCTAGTAGTGGCTAACCCGAACTCGCAGATGACTCGGCTCACAACCGGCTCCTCTCAGCGCCCAAACCCCTCCAGATATCCAATATAGACATCCAGAAAGACAAATGGGGCATTCCTGAAAGCTACGTGCTGGGAATTCTCGACGGCGCTGGACAGTACATGGAGAGCTTTTGGAGCGGGAACAACTGCACAAACTCGGCCGAGCTCTCGGGAGCGAACATGCTGGCACCCGGCCCCGTGGCCGTTGATAAATACAGCTTCAGCAGCTTCCACAACACCAAGAGCGGCTTGATCTTTGCTGCGCCAAACGGAACGCTGCTGGAAGTTGGCAGAGAGTGCGCGTGGTGGATCGGGCCGTGCGGGCAGACAAAGATCTGGTCGCTTGTCGGGTCATTACATGCGATTGTCCCCAAGTTTAGGGGACCCTAATGCCGCTTGTGTACATTTACGCGGGTATCGGGGGCGACTGAGCCATGTCCAGCGGTGCATATCAGCAGTCGCCCGTCTCCGAGTACACTGTCACGACAGGCGCCATGTCCGTCACTCACGATTTTAATACCTTCTTGTTTAGTTTTAATTCCAGGGTTTACTTTGAATCGAGCAACCCGAATCGTATGATTTAATTCTCCGAGTTCACATACCGTCTCTGTGGAACACGGAGAGGTGACGCTGGGCATTTGCCGCGTTGGTGATGTGACCCTGCTGCGCTCCACGTCACCCGACGTTCCAGCATCCGCGGGCGACAATATCCGGCCAGGGACACAAACAACGAGTGCACAGCTGATCATTCATGCGCGTGGTGCAATCAGTGACAAGTCTCGAGCCACTCCGGGGTGTGTTGCATTACCGGAGTCCATGTCAACCGGCTCCGAGGCAGTCGGCACGTTGATTTGATCACTGCGGCACCCCCAATCAAGTATATAAAGAGCGCGAAAGTCTCTCCCCAGAGCCATGTCGCAGCAGACTCCCTGCAGATTGTTTTCACCGGTGCCTCTCAACATGCCCGTTGACGTTCCCTGGCTGCTGCGCCAGGAGGAGAACACGCGGAACAACGGCGGCGAGTCCTCTGCGTGGAGCCCGCCGCCGCCGAACTACCGGAAAGCCCCGATGCAGAATCAGGAAACCGTCCATAACCATTACTATCCGGCAGAGCAGAAGCCTGTCCGGTGGTACCGCCGCAAGCGCTGGTTCTGGACGGTGGTTGCGGCAGTTGCGTTCGTAGTGGTCGCCGTCGCGATAGTCCTGGGCGTGGTGCTCAAACTGGAGCTCAACAAGGACGAGGGACAGAGCGAAACGGTTACTGACTCTTCTAGCGCCTCGACACGCTCGGCCCCCGAAAGCACCTCTTCGTCGTCTTCTGTATCCTTTACTTACTTGGCCACAGTGTCGAGCAGCGCAACTGCTTCATTGTCATCCACGGCTTCCGGCTCTGAAACGGTACCGACCCACTCTCCTCCGTCATCCAACGAACGCTGTGATAGGGTTTCTGACTTCATTCTTGGCAACGTTTACCGGACCTCCACGTCCGTCATCGGCTTCCTCAACGTCAAACAGAAGCTCTTCGTCCTCATCGTCGCCGACGTCACCCGTAACGACGTCAACTTCATCAACGTCAACAAGCACGAAAGCAGCCGAGACGACTTCTGTGCCATTCAAACTCTCCGGAAAGTCTCAGTTGGCTTCCGCATATGCCAGCAACAACGAGCCCAAACTGCATCGCCGACTCCTGGTCTGGCAAGATGACAAGAGCGATCTCATCGCCACGGAATGGTCCGGCAGTGGTAAAGTCCACTATCGGATCAGGGACAGGCTCGGGTCCTGGATCCCTCAGGCAAAGCACGGCACTCCATTGGCGGTGACTGCCAGCGGCTCGGGCACCATTCACGTCTTCTTCCTGGACACCAAAGACACAATCACGCACCTCTACGAGACGGCTTTGGGTGAATGGAAGACAGGCACCGTGCAAAGCGAAGGCGACCCCATCGTCACCGCCAGATTCTCTGCGCTGTCGGCAGCGCTGCACCAAAGCACCAAGGATGTCCAGCTGTTGGTCGTGGCCTACGAGAGCGCAGAGCAGAAGCTGCGGCTCGCCGTGAATCATGAGCCCAAGGAAGACGCTGGGTGGCATGTGGTGGATGTCACGACTCTACGGGAATCTGTGCCTGGACAGTTGGATTCGCCCTGTTTCTCATTGGCCGGCGATTGGCGGAATCATTTCGGCGGATCCGAGGCGAGCCGTCCAAGACTGCTGATGGCCGTCTTGGGCGACGACGGTGTTGTCGCCTGGGAGTGCTCGGTTGACCCCTTTGGGCCACCCGTGACTCGACTTGAATGCCAGCGGCTGAACGACACATTTAAAGGTACGTGGTTCTTGTGCAGAGAACGAATACTGTTGCGGAAAACTGAGCACGGCCTAGACGACCGAGGCGAAGGCGTCGCGGCGTCGCCGCCTCCCCAACAACTGGGCTGGATTCGCCTCCGTGACGCCAGCGACACCAAGAACACCGGCACGGGGTACGACTTCAGCCTCCTCTGCCTCGACGCGAATGGGGCGGTCCAAGAGAGCCACGTCGCGGCCGGCGCGGCTCGAAAGGCCGGGCCGGGACTCGACACGAAGATGGCCGTCCGGGCGATGTCGACCACGGACGAGGCGATTCTGTTTGCGGCGTCGCGGGAGGACCTGTTCGCCTATCGCCTGGACAAGGGCACTTGGAAATGGAGTTCGGAAGGGTCGCCGCTGTCAACGTGACGGCGGAGTCGTTGGCAGGAACTTGGAACGGTACTTGCCGCCGTCAGCGGAAGGAGGAGTTTCATCGACGACGTGGAGGGAGTCTCATTTGTACTTGGACAGTTGGACAACGGGTAGAGAGCATGAACATGCCGAGAACAGCACCCGATGGAGGGCTCGTTGCCGGTCAACGCCGTTGTCTGTAGACCCAGCTTCGAGGCCAAGGCCCGCCGCCGTGAATTTCTGCCCGAGATTTACAGGTCTAGATTCACGGTGCTCGGACCCGGCAGAGCAGTGGCGGCACGTTTCAGGGTCAGCAGACAGACCCCGGTCCGGCGCGAAACGGTTGGCTGCCGCGTCCCGAGAATCACGGGGCCGAGGCCCGGGCGCTAGACCGCAACAGGAAATAAGTAAACAAGACGACGACCTGGTGGGGAGCGGCATGCATCGCAGACACGTCCTCGCGGATGCTTGTTTACCTTGTTCCTCCGCCCGTTAAACACGTCGCCGCGCTGTTCTGGCGCTCGTTTCCCCCGTGAAGCTTCCCCAAGCGAGGAATCGATCCAAAGTCAGCTTCTGCGGCGCAATGGAAGATCTCGGCGTCCCAATCGCCATCCGGCGGCCTCGTCGCAGCAACGTGGGCGTGGCAGATCGAGAAGACACGAAGCCGCCTCCGAAGACGCCCCGCGGGCCGAGGAAGGCCGTCCGCTTCTCGGACCCCGGCCCGGCGGTGGCGGCAAGCACCGTTGAGCCGTCCAGCGGCCTGACGCCCATGATCCGGCGCACATCCATCGCCACCCCTCGACGCCGCCGCGCCTCGACGCCCGCCACCAGGGCATCCAGGAGCGGGATGCCCGCGCCCCGGGGCTCGACGCTGTTCTCCAGTGCCCCGAACCCCGATCAGGCGCTTCATCAAACGGCAGACGGCCGGATCGAGCGCCGGATCCGCCGCAACAACCTCCGCGAGCTGCTGAACAAGCTCGAGCAGCAGAAGAAGCGCAGCGCGAGGCTCGCGCAGCGCGAGATCGACCGCCTCCGCTCCGAGGTCAAGGCCCGGGATAGGGAGATCTACGAGCTGCAAAACGTCACCGTCGTCATCGACACGGAGCGCATATGGTACCTGGAGCAGCAGATCGAGGACCTCAAGGACGAGCTCGACAGGCGGTCGGCAATGACGCCCCGGAGCCAGGCCCGGAGCTACGACTGGACGTTGGCCGCGCGGGATCCGTTTGCCGACGACTACACCGACATGGACGTCTCGCCCGACGAAGACCACTTTGGCGACGCGACCATGGCGCACTTGGCTGCGAGTACGCCGTCCAAGGCGACGTCCAAGGCGAGGTCCTCGTTTCCCACGCCTCCTGCCACGAGCCCTCCCATGCCCGCTACGCCGTGCTCGCGAGCTCAGTCGCTGACGCCGACGCCCCACGCCGGCGTCCAGGTGTGCCTCCCGGACCCGGCGGCGCAGCAGCTCGAGGGGGAGCTGGTGTCGTTGCAGCTCGAGGTTTGCAAGCTGACTACGACGCTGGACTCGTACAAGGGCCTGAGCGGGCGCATCGCCGACCGCCTGTTCTCCGTCGCTCCAGCATCCGCCGACGACTCGGCCCAGGGCTCTCCCCTCGAGGCCTTGGAGCGTCGAGTCGAGCTTCTCGTGCAGACAATGTCCGACCGGACGGTTGCCCTCGCGCAGCTCAACTCATCCATCACCGACTTGGGATTCCCCGGAAATGATGCCGGCGAGATGATCACATCCCTTGCCTCTGGTTTCCGTGCCGCTCGACTGGAGCTCGAGTACCTCACCCCCGGAGAGATCGCCTTGCCCCTCACGTCCCACGGCGCCGAGGTCCTGGACCTGCTGCTGAACCGCCTGCGAGTCCTGGCCAAGAAGTCCCAGGAAGACGAGGCCACCATCGACGAGTATCACGAGATTGAGCAGTCCCTGCGCAAGCAGCTCGATGCCAGGGTGTCCGTCATGGAGGGTCTCAAGGCCGAAATGTCCAAGGCCGAGAGGCTGATGAACGAGAAGAACATCAAGATCCAGGAGCTGCAGGTCGGCAACGACAGGCTCAAGGGCGCGGTGGACGGGTACATCCGCGACATGTCGGAGCTCGAGGAGCTCGTCGAGCGGCTGGACCAAGGCGGCAAAGACGCCGCCGCGGCGCACCAAGCCCGAGCGCAGTCGGACCGCGACGCCCTGGCGACCAAGGACGCCGACATAAGCATGCTGGAGGACAAGCTCGCCGACGCGGTGCGGCGGACGACGAGCCTGCAGCGGGAAATCAGCGACGTCCAGGACAGAACGGCGGCGCACGTCGCGTCCCTGAACAAGAAGCACGGCGCGGCGCTGGCCCTCCGCGACGCGCGCGTGCTCGAGCTGCGCGAGGAGGTGGGCCGCGTCAACGAGTCGCTGCGTGCCGCACACGAGACCATCCGCGTGCTGCGCGTCGAGAACGGCGGCCTGGCGGCGCAGATGGTCGACGGCAAGCACAAGGCCAAGACGGCCATGGACGCGATGAAGGAGGAGCTCCAGCGGGTGCTGCAGATGAGCCAGGAGTTCCTCGACAGCCCCGCGAGGGGCGCTGGCCGCGCAGAGCGCGACGACGACGCCGAGGACGCGGGATACGGGGGATCCAGCTCGCCGGCTCGGGCGACGCCGGTGAGGCGGCCGGGGGGGTATCTCTCGGGCGATCTGGTGAGGAGAGACGGCAAGAAGATGCGGCGGAGGTACGACAGCGGCATGGGGCTGATGGAGGAGGATGAGGTTGATATCTGATGCCTTGCACAGCGGCGTTGGGGTCCGGTACCAGGGGGTCCTTTGGTCGCTCTCCCGTGTTTTCCTTTGTCACATATTCATCGTTGATGAACGAAAGCATCATCCGTCCTGTTTGAGCCAGCTCGAATTCCCCTAACTAAGGATAGAACCTCCACTTGGCCTCGTAGTCGGGCTTCAGATCCGTCTCCAGCACCAGCGCTCTCACCAGCTCATTCGGAATCGCACCGCACGTCAACACCTTGTCGTTGAACTCCTTCTCGGTGCAGCAGCCCTTGGCCAACACCTCCCTCCGCAGATTCGCCAGCTGCAGCGCCCCGACCATGTGGGCCGCCTGGTACAGCGGTGCGTAGTCCCCGTTGAGCCAGCGCCTCACCTCGCCCTCGGCCGTGGACCGCTCGTGGCCGACGGAGCTGACGAGTATGTCGATGCACTCCTGCGGCCGCACCCGGCCGAGGTGGAAGAGGAGCGAGAGCGTGATGCGCGCGCAGCGGTTCATGCGCCAGAACAGCGTGCCGATGCGGTCCTCGGGCGACACGAAGAAGTCGCCGCGCTGCCAGAAGACCAGCTCCCAGTACATGGCCCAGCCCTCGACGGAGAAGGGCGTCGTGAACAGCCGCCGGTGGCTGCGGTGCCGCTCCATCATGAACAGCTGCAGGCGGTGGCCCGGGATCAGCTCGTGGAAGGCCGCGGCGCGGGAGAAGTGCCGGTTGTTGCCGCGCATCACCATCTTCTTCAGATCGTGCGGCATCTCCGCCGTCGGGTACGCGACCCGGATCGACGGGCCGCCGAGGAAGAAGGGCGCCACCTTTTGCATCTCGGGGCTCATCATGAACATGCGGTACGTCTCCTCGGCCAGCGGCGGCACCGTGACGAGGTCGTGGTCGCGGACGAAGTTGGCGCCTTCGCGCGCGAGCTCGAGCACCAGCTGCGGCTGCTCGCCGGGCGGGACGGACCGCTTCTTGACGTATTCCATTGCCCTTTTCCAGTCGTTGCCGTAGCCGAGCTCGTTGGAGACGGTCGTCATCTGCTGCACGCACCAGCGGTACTGCTCGTTGGCCAGCTGGACCAGCTCCTCGGGGGAGTACGCCAGCACCTCCGCCTCCATTTCGCTGAGCAGCGCTTCCCGGCCGATGGGCTCGCCGACGATGTCGCCCGTGCCGTCCGCTCGCATGCCAGCCAGCTTTGTCTGGACCAGGGGCAGGTACTCTCCCAGGACGCAGTCTGCCGCCCGCCAAGGTGTCGCGCACCACCAGTCGAACATGGGGTCGTAAGACGAGTAGAAGCCGAAGAACTCGGCGAGATGGCTGCGCAGTTCGCTGATGATCTTGGAGGCCTTGTAGGCGTTTGTCTTGCTGGCTTCGATCTTGTCATCCTGGACCCCTTGCTTGACGCGAGAGACCATCGTCGTGATGTTGTCCAGCTGCTTCGCGACAAACTCGGCTTCCATGGGCTCGACGTTCTTGCGACGCTCGCAGAGCGACACAACGATGTCTGCAAAGGGAATCAACGGCTCCAGGCCGCCGTATCCGTGCCGTTCCGCTTTCAATTGATTAACACAGCGGCGCAGAAAGTTCCGAAGCAGGATAAAGTCGACCCTGTCTTGCTGGTTCAAGGCGTCAAAGCCCACCTCGAACAGCGACTGCAGCTCGTCAGAGTAGAACCTATGCAACCGCCTATGTCGAGCAGGCGAGATGGAGACGTGGTAAAAGGTGTTGAGGTCTCCCAGATCGGCCTGGACACGGCGGATGCGGTCCGCCAGGGACTCGGAGCCGTCGCTGCTTGGCTTTGGCAGCGACACCGCCACGTTGTTGCTGCCCATGTGCGCCGGAGGCGACTCTTTAGACCGACGGTGCGCCATGGTCTGTCTCTGCTGGATAATGGACGAGGTTGAGGACAAGATGGATCGGGTGGAGGATGGGAATAAGGGGGTTGGTGCGTTATGTATGCGTGGTTGAAGCTTCGGTACCCAACTTCCGTTTCCATCAATTGCCAGGCACAGGACGGACCCCCAGTCGCGTGGACGAGCCAGCGATTGATGGGCGTAATGGTCATCGTTACCAAAGCAGAATCAAGGCCAGGCAAGTCGACTAACCCATCATCCGTGAGTGATGACGTCTATTGATCTCTGCCCGTAGCCACATGGGCCACCAGGACAAGCAAGCAGGCCGAGCTGCGGGAGCATGCGAGCACGGTTGCTGGGGGTTTTATTTTTGGACGCCGTCATCATCAAAACCTTAACGTTTCGATACACGCCACAGCATCATATCTTCCTGAGCTTGACATGGCAATTCTTGGGCTGATTCACCAGCCTCTCCGTAATCTCCCACCCGTCCAGCGGCTCCTCGATCGGCTCAAGCGCAAAGTTCCACAGCAGCAGCGTCACCGTCGTCCTCAGCTCCATCTCCGCCTGCTTCATGCCGAAGCACTTCCGCGGCCCGTTCGAGAACGCGAGGTTCGGCCCGGCCCGCGGGTCGAACACGGAAACCTCTTCCCCGACGGCGTTGGGCTCGTACTTGAGCCAGCGCTCGGGCTTGTACTCCCCGATGTCGTCGCCCCAGGCTGGGACGCCGTCTCTGGCGCTTCGGCACGCTTCGGAGCGGAGCGACTCGGGGATCGGCAGGGCTGGCTCCGTAAGTGAGGGCCCCGTCAGGGGGATGACGATGTCTGTGCCCTCTGGTACCGGGTATCCCAGAATGTGAGTATCGCACGTCGTCCTTCGGACGATCAGGGTTGCCACAGAGGCACACCGGAGGGATTCCCCCAAGACGGCGTCCAGGTACGGAATCGACGCAGAGGATATTTCCTGCATCGTCGGCGAGCGGCCTTCGACGCCGGCAGCGAAATGGGTGTCCAACAGGGCTTGTCGAAGACGCAGCTGCACCTCTTGATGACGGGTCATATGCTTGATCCACCAACCAAGGACTGCGGCAGTGGAGTCGTGACCGCCGAGCAGATACCCGAGAACCTATTCATGTTAGCAGCGCACACAAAGGGGCAGGTGTGCCGAAAAGGAGGGCCGCATAATACCTCGTCCCGAATCGCGGGAGAGTAAAAGTCGGGCTCTCGACCCATCTTGCTCGCCGCCATCTTCTCCCGCCAGAGCAGCTGGTCCAGCGCGCTCTCCGGCACGCTCTTCTCCCCCAACAAGGCGAGCCTGCGCAAGCTCCTCGCCGTCTGCCGCCGCAGGAGAGACCGTCTGTTCCAGTGTGCCCGGGCATGCTTCGGTTTTAGCAACGCCAGCCACTGCGCCAGCACCGGCAAGGGGCTGCCTTGCGCAATGGCCACCATCTCGGGTATGTCGAGCAGGCCCTCGATCTCGGTGTCTACCGGGGCTGCGGGGAAGACGACCGGCTCGTTTGGCGCGCGGCAAGCATCCGAGTTGAAGCGCCGGGCGTGGAGGATTTCTTGTGTGAGGGCAGACTTGGACACTTCCATGCCGAAGGCGACGCTTGAGATCATGTCCAGCGTTGCGAGATGCAGGTCATGGGTGGCGGAGAATGGTCTCCCCTGTGCCTTGAGCAGCTTCAACCTCCACAGGTCCACCAGAAGAGTGGCTCTGTCGTAGACACGGGGCGCGGCGACCTGCACGACGGTTAGCATGTGTTGGACGAGTTGAGCGTCGATAGATGCGGATTTGCACACCTCTTTCAAGAACCAAGGCGTCATCAAGTCCCTCAGCAGCTCACGATGATGGCGGAACCTCGGGTCGGCGGACTGCATCGTAAAGTGAAAGTTGGGAGCAGTGATGCCAACGCACTCCCTGTTCCGGGTTCCGCGGTCAAACTCCTTGGTGCGACGGGAGCAAATGTCCACTGCGGTACGATAGTCGGAGATGATGACGGTCGGTCTGCGGAACGGAAACAGGAAGGCCTGAGAGATCGGGGCGCCGTGCTCGCGTGGTTGGCTCCAGATCCACTGCCGTCGATATATGGACTGTTGAATCTCCGCCAAGTCGCCAAAGAGACGCTTCGATGAGTCCTTGTTGTAAGGAATCCCCGGCAACGGCTTGGGGAGGGCCGAGACATAGAGGGAGGCAAGGAAGCCGGTGAGGATGCAGAGCACCACCAAGAGCGGGAGGATATGGACCAGGCACTTGGCCTCTGGTAGGAGGAACGCCATGCCGAAGACCTTGTCCACACGAGCTCCCTGATGATGGCAACTGGGCAGCTGGGGGGAAGCGAGGCAGGAAATCGTCCGGATGGCAACGCCGGCCTTGAACGTGTGTTTGCTGTGCCGCCTGTCGCCGTGCCAGGCACATGTAGATGTATCACCGCCGGGCGGCAGCTGGACAACGACGTCGGATGAGGCGCGGCAGGGGGGCCGGGCAAACATGGGCAGCTTCGCCATGTCCAGGGCAGCACGGGGGTTCTCGAAGGCAGCATCGAGCGCCATGGCGTACCGGTGCGAGGGCCAGGTTCTGTCCTACGCACACGCGCCACCCGGGCCCGAGTCTGGCCATGGCTGAAGGGGGAGATGCCACATCATCGTGAGTCAGTCCCCTGGATCGTGGGACTCCAGCGGGCAGGGGAAGGCAGGGCCGCGCACGGCAGGGCCGGGCATTTTATCAAAGGAGCCCGCGGCCATCGGCACGAGCGATAGCCGCCTGTAAGCCGGCGCCTGCGTGCTGGTGGACGGCTGAAGCGGCGACTCGTCATCGAGGGAAACCTACGTGGTAGATCGATCTCGACTCCCGTGCCGGTTCTTCAGACCCTGTGCGCAATCACCGATGCCCGACCAACCACCAGCATTATCGGGGCAGGGTCCTCCGGCGTGCGTCGGTGGCGGGGCGCAGATCCAGTCGTGATGGGACGATGGGGCCTCGATGAGCACGACACGGCGTCTGCCATTGTCTTGTTGAGGTGGCATCTGCTGCAGTGGCACGTCCGCCGATCGAGCGGGACCGGGCGGAACGGGGCCCAGCCCATGGCCGTGAAGCCGGCCGACGGTCGGCTGGAAGAGAGAGGGAGTTTGGCCACGGCCTCCTAACACCGATGCGCCGCGGCCGAGCCCTACCGTGTCCGCACCGTCGGCCGAGATGCACGCACCGTGTGTTGGTCCGACAATGAGGCCCTGTCGGTGTCACAATGATGCAGCACGAGGATGCAGCACCGATGCAGCACCATGATGCACCGCGCCCTTGCACAAACCGACGCACCGGAAGCGATGGCCAAGTACTTGGTGCCGACATCATGACGTGTTCGCACAGACACCCCGAGACGGATACTCTGCACCGCGGGCACGTGTTCGATGCCTACTTCGTCTACGACGCCTCACAAGCATCCGCCTTGGTCTCGCTATCCGCCTTGGTCTCGCTATCCCTCTCGGTCTCGCCATCCCTCTCGGTCTCGCCATCCTTCTCCGGCACCAACTGGCCGCTCCACGCTTCGCGACTCCAAACCTGCCGTTGGCCGGCAACACACCGCCACCAAGAAGCACGACAACGCCCCGTTGCCGGCCGGGTGCAGACGGACCCGACCACCGCGTTCGAGCCGCAGTCGTTTGCTGCGGCCTGGCAGCGCGGCGCCACATGTCGTGCATCGTGTCGCCGGGTCGCCGTGTCGCCTTGGACCCCAAGGAAACAGGCAAGCCATGGTCACGCGTCTAGCTGGGAGACGAGGCGCGCACACGCACAAGCCACCTGGCCCGGCCCTTCTCGTCTCGCCGCAGTAACCGCGGCGCCGGATGACTCCGGCCACTCCACTCGGGCAGGTTGACCATCAGCCGCTCCTGACCCGGAGGAAGAATGACCTCGATGCCATGCTTAACCCACAGAGGTACCCAAGCGTCCGCTTCCAGCGTTACCCCTACCTCGATGGAGTGTGGCCGGGCAGCCATGACGCGATAATCAACCTCCACTTTTGCCATGCTACCCTCCGCCTTGCTCGGGGGACTGATGCCGTCGTCTTCCAACCAACAGTCCTTCGCCCTGAAATCTGCCGGTTCATCCTGCATCTGTTCGGCCAACGGCATGGGGAAGATCTCGACACCGCGCCAGTCGTCCTTCTCCGCGTTTCGGAACTCGGGGTCATCTCCGCTGACGCATGTTGTTGCATAGCCTCGTCCCACCGGCACCGCCGATCCGATTCTTGCTAGAACTGCGATTGACGTGTGCCGCTGCGCTTCTACTTCATGCCACCTGCCCGCTTCAAGTCTTTGGTATGGCGCGTTTGTGTTCAAGAAACCACGGTCGTACATGCCGCCCGGGGGTTGCTCTGGGAGACGGACGGGGAGATAGACGGAGAGAGACTCACGACGCTTAGCCAACACCAGGTGCTCGTATGCTCCGCACACTAGGAGAGAGTTTCCAAGCCAGTACTGGTTTGTGCCCACTTTGATGCGTCGCTTCCATACTTCTGGGTCATTCTCATAGCCCCAGCCCGTCCAGCGCTGCGGTGGCCTGGCTGTGAGGTGGGATTCCAGCGCAAGAGAGTAAAGGTACGGGATGAGCTCGTACCGGCGACGAATAGCATTTCGAACGAGCGGCAGTAATTCTGGCCATGTCCAGGGATAAACACCATACCCACCAGTACGGTAGTCCGTCCGGGACGTCGAGTTGCAGTTTATGACGAATCTCGGACTGTAGACTGCCAGTTGAACCCAACGGACAAACACCTCACGATCGTGTCTTGTACCCTGCGGCTCTCCAATACCACGGGCGTGTGACTATGCCTTGTTAGCAAATATCCCATGAGCCACTCCTTTCGTGGTTCGAAGAGGGTATGCGTTTACGTTTATCAGCGATAAGTTCTCCCCCCTCAAGGTCAACGCATTGCTTTCGTGCACGCCGTACCAACTTGTCAAGTTGTCGCCGCTCCACGAGATTGTGGCGTGAAACATTGTGCCCGGAGCAGCACTCTGCGTCAGGACTAATGGCCGTTCCATTGGTCTGGCCGCGACCAACGCCTGGTGGGTGGCCTGGTTGAGAAGGTTCGTATGGAGCGCGCGTCCCCATAATCGAACATTTCGACGTTGGGTAACTGGTGCTCTGGGTGCTTCGAGTGCATAGCTGTCTAAGCGGAATGACCAGTCGTCGCCTACAATTCTGAAATCGTTGTAGTCGTTAAAGATTCCATCAATCCCCATATCCCTCAAGTCTCTAATGCACCAGGACCAAAACTCGGTCGCGGTAGCACTGGTGAAATCGAGGAGAGAAGCCGCCGACGGTGATCCTGTCAAGTAATACCAACGCGGAAAGGCTGGTGGGGTGCCGCCGCCTGTCTTTGTGGCAAATAATGCGCCTCTTTCTGCCAGATATGCATAAACACGGTTGCTCAACAAAACCAACGGCGTGGTGGCTACCAGGATGCGCACGTTGCGGTTGTGGCAAGCTTCGATAAACCTTTTCGGATCCGGAAACCGTACCTTGTTCCAGGGGAAGGGTTGAACCCGACCACATGGGTTTTCGGGCGCTGCGTATGCATGGCCAAGGTGAAACGCCGAGATGGGGATATCTTCGTTACCGCATCGTACGATGAATTGCATGATCCTCGACCACGCGGGCGGACGATCCGATGTGGTGGCATTGATGTCACCGGCGATGTGACCCAGCATATAGCGAGGGATCAGCGGAGGGAATCCCACAACCTGTGCGTACGAAGAAACAACTTCTTCAACCGTTCGCCCGACGATGATGTATTCTTCAAGGCCGCCATATGTTTGGTGCACGGCGCTGCAGCTACCCCCACTAGCCTGCTTCTCACATCCAATGGACCACGTCGTTTGGCCGTATGACGTTGAAAAGACGCCGACGCAGCCTCGAGGGGAGAGAGATATGACCAAGGGAATGCGTTTGCGGAGCGCGTCAGGCCCTCCGCCACCATCATCGCCGGCACCAACGACGAATCTTTGTCCACTTAAGTCGACCGAAGAAGACTCGTCTCCGAGGCCGACGTGGAGAGCTCCATGGTAGTAGCTGTAATGGTGGGATGTGCCTAGCCCACAGACCGCGTAGGATACATCGGGGATGTCGCAGTGGATGGGAAACGCAGACTTGCCAATGTAGATGCTCACCACCGGAGTGTGTCGCCACTCCACGCAAACTTTCATAGTTGCTGTTTTGAACATCACCGAAGTGCCCGTATACTCCGGTGCCGCCGACGTCTCGTATATCGGCTCCAGTGGCTTGACGCTGGGTTGCGGCGGCAAGGGATGTGTGGTCGAGCTGAAGGTCGTGCGGAAGATGTTGTCTCGAGCGCACTCAAAAAAGAATTCAAATCGTTTACTCTTCTTCCGGGCCTGAGACTGTAACTTGATCGCAAAGGCATGGGGCAGCTTGTCGTTGGTAGGGATGTAACCGTAAGGTACCCTTCCATTTTGGCCAGCCATCATCGCCAAGGCGTTGCTCAGCAGGGAAGGGAGAGCAATGAGTGTCGACGCTCGGTGCTCTGGTCGATAAAGACTCAAGCCACCCGTTAAATATCTGAGGGATGGGAAGTCGGGGGAAGTGTTGTCGAACGAGTATGGCTGAATAATCTGCTTCGGGTGTGAAATATCAAGGGCGTGGGCAAGATGGGATAGAATGCATTGACTGTATCTGCGAGTCCAGCCGGCTCTCGAGACATGGGAGGTGTCGCAGCGCCGAGAACACGATGCCGCTCAAGCCGGTCGTGCTGACCGTCTCGTCCATCAACATAATGCAATGCAGTGTGCCTGCCTCCCATCAACGTATATGACGACGCGTCGAGGAAGGCCATCCAGGTCGCTGCGAGCGGCAGGTTTGTACGATATCAAGCGCCATGCTGGGCAGGAAACGCTGGCAGGGCGGTCCTTGCCGCCAGGAGCCTTGTCAGCCGCAGTCCTTGACACGCATCGCGATTGCTGGCGCGTTGTGGGACGAACTTGATGCTCCCGCCATCAGGTCACGCCGTGGTCGTCGGCTGCATGGGCGGTCGTCGTACGGCGCTTATAGCGGGGTGCATCGCTATTTCAGGGGCTGCAGGCGCTGGCAGGCAGGCAAGCGCACGGCGACGTCATCGCCCGACGCCGTCCGTGGCCGACCTCGCCGACAGCATCAGGCTTCCCGTTCCCAACGTATCGTCGCGTCGTCGCGTTCTTGTTCAACTCTCGCCAGGGCGGCGGCGTCGACGCGGCTGCAGGGCCGGACCTTACGAGCCATGGACTTCGGTGCCATGTTCAAAAGCCTCTTTGCAACGCCCCCAGGGCCTGCATCGTCGTCCTCGTACCAACCGTTGAGCCCGGACGAGGACAACAGGAGGCCGTCGCACGAGGACAACGCAACGGAGCCGGAAACGCACCGGGATGCGGCAGCCATGATGCTCATCAAACTCGGCCGATCTCCCGACGAGCGCATCTCCGTCTCCCCAGTCGAAGACGCCCGCATCCTCCGCCGCATCGACATCGCGCTCCTCCCCCTCATGCTGTCCGTCTACTTCCTCCAGGCCCTCGACAAGGCAACGCTCTCCTACGCGTCCATATTCGGGCTCATCGAAGATACGGATTTGGTTGGCGATCAGTTCTCGTGGCTCGGGAGCGTCGTCTTTCTGGCGCAGCTCATCATGCAACTGCCCATCTCCCTTGCGCTTGTCAAGCTGCCCATTGGCAAGTTTACGAGCGCCATGGTGCTCGCTTGGGGCGTCACTCTGACGGGCATGACTTGGGCGCACAACTTTCGCCAGCTCATGGTCGCTCGGTTCTTCCTTGGAGCTTTTGAGGCGAGCGTTGGACCGAGCTTTGTTGCCATTACCCAGATGTGGTGGAGGCGAAGGTAAGCAGTGTCGGGACGGTATGCGTCGGAGAAAACTAACGTCGGTTTAGAGAGCAGACGATGAGGATTGGCTCATGGTACTGTATGAACGGACTCACATGGGTGGTATGTTGATGTCATGCCCAACCATGAGATGCCGCCGGAAGTGCTAACGCGCAACAGTTTGGCAGTCTCATTACATATGGCCTTGCCAGCATAGATTCTCACATGAGGCCGTATCAGGTAAGTGAGGCAATCTTGGTGATGAGGCGCCTATCCAAGGGCGAGCAATGTGGCTGAACGATTGAACAGATCATCTTCCTCTTCTTCGGCGTCATTACGGTCGCAGTCGCCGGCGTCATGTTTTTCTGGATGCCCGATTCCCCAACCGAGGCCAAGTTCCTCGACGATTATGACAAGGTGCTCGCCATTGAGCGCTTGCGTAACAACCAAATGGGCGTCATGTCGCGCGAGTGGAGATATTTGCACTTCGTCGAGGCACTGCGCGATCCAAAGACGTGGCTCTGGTTTGTCATGATATTTTGCATCTCGGTGCCTTCCAACGGCATCTCCACGTTTGGGCCGCTCATCATCCAGTCCTTTGTCTCGGACCCTTTCCATGCAATGCTGTTCAATGTCCCGATCGGCTTCTCCCACGTCATTTCCGTCTCTGCGAGCGCCTATCTGTCCATGAAATGGAAGCTGAAGGGGCCCGTCATTTTGCTGCTTTGCATACCACCCATCATCGGCCTCTCTGTTCTACTGTACTTTCCTCACGACGTCACACACCGACGTGTTCTTCTCGCAGGTTACTTTTGTCTATCCACGTTCACCGGAATCAGTAAGTCTCCGTTCTGTCGCCCCTGCGTTGTGCGTTTCTGTGACACTGACCAATCCTAGCACCTCTCATCTACTCTTGGTCGTCTCAGAACACCGCTGGTGACACGAAGCGCAAGACAACATCGGCGCTGGTCTTCATCGGCGCCTCCGCGGGCAACGTTATCGGACCGCTCCTGTTCAGGCCAGACGAGGCGCCGGCATACTCGAGGGGCCTTCGTGCAAACCTTGTCTTCTTCATCACAGTGATGGCTTTCGTTGGAACCACCACGCTCTATCTTAGATGGCTCAATCGCAAGCACAGTCAACGCAGGGTCGCTTTGGGGAAGAGCGCAGTAATCGCGGACTTGAGTCTTGAGACGGCTGCAGAGGTGGAACGGATGGAGGAGCTGGAGAGAGCGATGCGGGAGAGCAGCCGCAGGCTATCCAGTGGGATCGTTGACGAAAACTCTCCCGGCGATAATGAAGGATGCGTGACGCAGCAACTCGAGGGTAATAAGTCATTTGCAGATGTGACGGACCTGGACAACGAGGATTTTGTTTTTGTATATTAAACGAGTCCACAAAGGCTCATGACTGTTTAGACTTAGTAATACCTAGTACCCTTCAATTTCGATCCGATACTTTATGGGAAGATTGCTTCGTGCTAAACGCATCCCGACACCAACGGTAATGGATGATCTGCCAATACTGGCGGTCTAAGGCAAAAGCGAATCACCCCAAGACTCCCTCCCATAGAGTTGGCGGCTGAGCCCGCAAGTTTTCCTTGTCGAACCCGTCTTAATATACAGTCTACATGTGCCGCTGTTGTTCTTTCAAGTCCACGGTGCAGTATCTCTTGCCAAAGAACATCAGAATGAAGGTCCTCACTGTCGCTTCGACCCTGCCGGCCCTGGCCATGCAAGCTCCGTACGAGACGTCTACGGCGGGTCGCAATGCAGCTGGAAGACGTAACGGAGAATCTACGTTCTTGGCCCTCACATGCCGGCTATAATCAAGTCTAAATAGAATATCATTTTGGGACTTGGGCGAACGAAGCGAATATCCGCAATGCCCTGCCCGGATGCACTGCCGCAAGTAGGGCTTCGCACGGCAAACGTGCGATGGGATCGCCGAGGTCGCCTTTGCAAGTCGCCACGACGGAATCCGCTCGGTCCCCACTCGCCGGTAAGCCAACCCCGCTGTGGGTTGAACTCTGCGGGGCGGAGCCGCATTCTGGATGACGCCGTTGCCAGCCCAGCAGCCCAACCCCCCAATCCAGTTGTCCAGACTTGCAGGCTTCCCATCGTTTCCTCCTCGCCACCGACAAGCATAAAGCTGAGGGTGCACCCCTGTTCTGCATCCGGCTCTCCCCATCAACACACCAACGTCAATTAGCTCTCCATCCTCAAGACGGATCCTGCACGGCGCGACGACGCACGACGCTCTCGCTGCAACCAAGGCTCAGCAGCCTCATATCGCTACTCGGTCTCGCGACGCTCGGCGTCTTAGTCTTATCCTTCATTCTTCGATATATCCACCCTGCCAACCACAATATGGGCGGCGGACCTGATCACGGCTACCGATCCGTGGCCTACTTCGTCAACTGGCAAGCATCTACCGTGCAATCCTGCCGCAAACTTCACTGAAACTGACTCCTGTCCCACAGGGCCATCTATGCCCGGAAGCACCGCCCCCAGGACCTCCCCGTCGAGAACCTGACGCACATTCTCTATGCTTTTGCCAATGTCCGCAGTGACAGTGGTGAAGTGTAAGTCCCACTCCTCCGACTAGTTCGCGGAGGCTGATCTTGGCTCCCCTACTCTAGGCACCTGACGGACGCTTGGGCCGACACCGACATTCACTGGGAGGGCGATTCATGGAATGACACGGGAAACAACATGTACGGGTGCCTCAAGCAGCTCAACCTCCTCAAGAAGCACAACCGCAACCTCAAGGTTCTCCTCTCCATCGGTGGCTGGACCTACAGCTCCAACTTCAAGAGCCCCGCCAGCACCCCGCAAGGTCGTGATACCTTTGCCAAGAGCAGCCTCGCGCTGCTCAAGACCCTCGGGTTTGACGGCATAGATATCGACTGGGAGTACCCTCAGAACACAGAGGAAGCACGGAACTATGTGGAGCTTCTTGCTACAGTCCGCGGGGAGCTGGATGGCTACTCGGAACAGCTGGGCAAGGACCATCGCTTTGAGCTGACTGTGGCGTGCCCAGCCGGGCCTCAGAACTATGAGAAGCTTGACATCCGCGGCATGGACCAGCATCTGGACTTTTGGAACTTGATGGCCTACGACTATGCCGGTTCCTGGGATCAAGTTGGCGGCCACCAGGCGAACCTCTATCCGAGCCAGGACAATCCCACCTCCACGCCATTCTCGACTGCCGCGGCCGTCGACTTTTATATGAGCCAGGGCGTTGCCTCGGACAAGATCGTTCTCGGCATGCCCCTGTATGGGCGCGCTTTTGAGAACACGGACGGCTTGGGCAAGCCGTACCAGGGCGTCGGCGACGGTACCTGGGAGCGCGGCGTCCACGACTATAAGACGCTGCCTCTGGAGGGTGCCGACGACCACTACGACGAAAAGGCCGCTGCGAGTTATTGCTATAACGCGCAGCAGAGGAAGCTTGTGACCTACGACACGCCGCAGATGACGAGGGTCAAGGCCGACTTCGTCAAGCAGAAGTGTCTGGGCGGGGCCATGTGGTGGGAGAGCAGCGCGGACAAGGCAGGACAGGACAGCCTGATCGCAACGGTGGTCGAAGGCCTAGGAGGCGTGGGCCAGTTGCTGAAGAAGGACAACTGCGTTGAGTACCCGGACACCAAGTACGAGAACCTGAAGATGGGATTCCCGAACAACTGAGGGCCGACAGAGGGGCTTGGGCTGGCCGTGCTAGGGAAACTGTGAAAATTGCTTGGGGCAGCGTGGTTCTTTTGTCATGTCTTGTTTCGATGGCCCCGCGCAGCAGTGCTACCAGCACGTGACCTATCCCACTATGTGCAGATTCGCCAATTCGGTCACTTTTGGCAAGGCTGGCCCGTGCGCCAGCTCAGAGCTAAAATTTCAACAGGCGAAAAAAGTGCAGCGGGAAATCTCCTGTGCAGCCTCGAGCCAACACAGAATCTCGCCTCGACGCTGTGATTCAGTCCCATTCAAGCCCCGGTACGATACGGGTTGCGGCGAGACAAGATGTCGCACATCGACTACGCGCTCTTCGAGGCCCCCGTCGGCTATGCCGTCTTCAAGGTGGTCCATCAAGCCGATGCGGTTGGCCTCAAGTTGAAGGAAGTCCAGGAGGCTGCGACCGATCTCTCCAAGTTCGGCAAGATGGTCAAGCTGGTCAACTTCACCCCTTTCGAGTACGACGTGGCCCATGAGTTGTAGTGTTCAGATGCTAACGCCTTGCGACAGGGGGCACGCCGACGCCATCCACAACATCAACGAAGTTTCCGAGGGCATCTGCACCGACTTCCTCAAGTCCGTTCTCGAGCTCAACCTCCCCAGGACCAGCGGCAAGAAGAGCAAGGTCGTTTTGGGCGTCTCCGAAAAGGGCCTCGCAGGTGCCATCAAGGCCGAGTTCCCCGGATTGGAGTGCGAGACGGCTGATACGTCCGAGACCGTCGCCGACGTCATCCGTGGCATTCGCCTCCATGCGGAGAAGCTCATCGAGGGCCTGAGCTTGGGCGACATTGAGAAGGCATGCCTGGGCATGGCCCACGCTTACTCCCGCGCCAAGGTCAAGTTCAGCGCCACGAGGAACGACAACCACATCATCCAGGCTAGCGCTATCATCGATTCCCAGGATAAGAGTTTGAACCAGTTCCTCATGCGCGTCAGGGAATGGTACGGCTGGCACTTCCCTGAACTCGTCAAGATTGTGTCGGACAACCTCACGTACGCCAAGCTCGTCTTGACGATTGGAAACAAGAAGACCCTCACCGACGACAGACTTCACGATATCGCCGCCGTGGTTGGCGAGGACGGCAACAAGGCGCAGGCCATCATTGACGCCGCCAAGGTCTCCATGGGCACGGACATCTCGGACGAGGATCTTCAGATAATGCTGGGGCTCACCCAGAACGTTGTCAAGCAAGCCGAGAACCGACAGATGACCTCTGACTATCTCCAGGGCAAGATGCACTCCGTTGCCCCCAACCTGCAGGCCCTGATCGGCAGTACTGTTGGCGCTCGCCTGATCTCCCAGGCTGGCTCTCTGAACAGCCTGGCTAAGTGCCCAGCGTCGACTCTGCAGATTATGGGTGCCGAGAAGGCGCTCTTCCGTGCTCTCAAGAGCAAGAGCAACACGCCCAAGTACGGCATCATCTACCACAGTAGCTACATCGGCCGAGCTGCCCCTCGCGACAAGGGTCGCATCTCGAGATATGTCGCCAACAAGTGCAGCATGGCTTGCCGCATTGACAACTTCTCTACGGAGCCGTCAACGCGCTTTGGTGAGGCCTTCAAGGAGCAGGTCAACGACCGCTTGGAATTCTACGCCACGGGAAAGAAGCCTTCCAAGAATGCGGACGTCATGGTTCGTACCGCCAACCTCATGCCATTATGTACCAGATACTAACTTTGTTGTAGAAGGCGGTCATTGACTCCATAGGCGACGTTGCTAACAAGGGCAGCGATGATGAGATGGCCGATGCTCCTGAGCCGGCGTCTGCGAAGAAGAACAAGAAGGACAAGAAGGATAAAAAGGACAAGAAGGAGAAGAAGGAGAAAAAAGACAAGAAACGTAAGCGCGATGAGGAGGAGACTGCTACCGTCCAGGTCGGCGATGCGGAGAAGAAGAAGAAGAAGAAGCAAAAGTCCAAGGCAGCCGACGACGAATAGAGCCCGGACGGTAGTCACAAGGCCTTCGCTTCGAGCTTCTCTTCCGCACTCGATGCAGATCAGAAGAAGGCCGCAGTGCGCAAGGAGCCCAGGCTAGAGCTGACGAAGGACTAGGCGGGAAACAGGCGAGTCCTCGATTTGAGTTCCAAGCTGTGAGGAGACGGTTGGGGGCAACGTTGGCTGCCCTTCTTCGTACTGTTCAGGGGTTGCCTGAGAACTCGAAGCGATCGTGACGGGCGCGAGGTCTTGCAGTGGTGTCATGAGTCGAGGAAGAAGCCGATGATGGCTCCTGTATGATGCGGAGTGATCGGAGGGTTCCTCGGTCGGCTGCGTGCTGCAGAGTTTGCTTGAGAGGAGTTTGCAGGAGCAGGCTGCGGCGTTTTAAGGGCATCAGGCTTGCATTTCTGTTTTGATACATGTGTATTGGGGGCCTCCTAGGCAAACCGAAAAACGATCAATGTCATCTTCATGTTCAACCACCTCTGGCGTGCTTGCGAAGAGCCATTGTTGATCGGAATGGGTCCAGACTGGCCGCTGAGACTCGAGAACAGTGCATCAGCTTTACGCTAACTACGGCCAGGTCTTTGATATGCACTTGCTGGCATAATTTGCGACCCAGAGAGAGACCTGCAAGGCTATGTTATGTATACATCCGGGCTTGGACCGATGGCAGTCCACACTACATTATGGTTTACGCGGGGACACAGGTGTACGATCATCAAAAGTGGTCCCAGTCAAGCATTCATTATCCGAAGCCGCCGGATGTGCTCTATGCTACACCAACGCCCTTTTGCAGTTCATGGTTACCCAGCCGTTCACCAACTACCATTCCGACCCAGACTTCCCATGTCGAGCATTTATTGCTTGTCAAAGACGTAGGTCAGGTGGCAGCGGCCGCAGTACTGGCGGTCGGGCATAGAGGCCATGAAGACACCGGCACCGCACTAGAGAGCAAGGTTAGCAATCAACGTCTCGGCCGGGCATCGGAAATCGGTATGCTACTCACGGTGTCGCTGGGGCACTCTCGTCGCAACCGCTCAATGTTGCCGTCCTTATCCACCTTGTAGTACTTGAGCACCGCCATCTTTGTCTTCTTGCGCTTGTGCTTGATCTTCTTGGGGGTGGAGTACACCTTCTTCTTGCGCTTCTTGCCACCACCACGGAGGCGCAGCACAAGGTGCAGGGTGCTCTCCTTCTGGATATTGTAGTCGCTCAGGGTGCGACCATCCTCGAGCTGCTTGCCGGCGAAGATCAGGCGCTGCTGGTCGGGGGGGATGCCCTCCTTGTCCTGGATCTTGGACTTGACATTGTCGATGGTGTCGGAAGACTCCACCTCAAGGGTGATCGTCTTCCCCGTGAGGGTCTTGACGAAAATCTGCATCTTGCCTAGCTTTGAGGGTTAGATTCCGGACTCATGGTGGTGTTGCGGCGGTGGCGAGAGAAGAATTTGATGTGGGCATCCATCCCGCGACGCATCGACCGCGCGGGTGCGAAACGTCGCGGGCGGCGGGAGAGAACCTCATGATGGATGCATCATTGATGCTCCCATCATGAAAGATCAAAAACAAAATGCGGCATCTTTCAGACGTACCTCGACAATAGACCTATTGCCGTCCTAAGCAATCTTCAGATGTTGCGGTTGATAAAGAGTCTCGTTTGTGGTGGAGTGGCGGCGCGCTGGGAAATCTCGGCCAGTGCGGGCGAAGGTGGGGTCACATGACCTAGGGTTTTCGCTAGTGCTGCCCTGTCTTTGTGAATTTCCCGTGCTGTGGGGCATCTCTCGTTTGTGAGCTGCCGCGACTTTGCACATACTCCCCCAATCTCTTCGACAAGCACCGATTTCAGTACGTCTTCCTCCACCCAAGCTTGATTCTCGTTGCGCGGTTTTAACAACTCGTCCCAGACACCGCAAATATGGTCAAGAAGAGAAAGAACAAGTACGATCCCTCTCCAGTCCTCGACGCCGCAATTCGCTGTCGCGGACGACGCCTCTCCACGAGTCGTCTGCCGACTCTGGCTAATGTGCATCTCATAGCGGTCGCAACAAGAAGGGCCGCGGCCACGTCAAGCCTATCCGCTGCAGCAACTGCTCGCGATGCACGCCCAAGGATAAAGCCATCAAGCGGTTCACCATCCGCAACATGGTTGAGTCTGCTGCTATTCGTGCGTTTCTCCTTGTTTCTCCCCCCGTCGTACGCTTAGTCTTCGGGGCTATGGGGTTTACACGCAGTCGATTTGGAAATCCTTGAGCTAACGACTTCACAGGTGACATCTCGGATGCCTCCGTCTTCTCGGAGTATACCGTACCCAAGATGTACCTGAAGCTGCAGTACTGCGTCTCTTGCGCCATTCATGGCAAGATTGTCCGGTACGTTGTCTTGCCCGGGAGTGTGACAACTGCGCCCTCGAGCGTATGTGCTTCAGATGAGCCTTGGTTGTACCATGGATACACTCCCATACTACGATCATTGATCGTCTGCTTGGCCGGTACGTGGAACGCATTTTCTGACAGTAACTCACAGTGTCCGATCCCGCGTGGGCCGCCGCAACCGTGCTCCCCCGCCCCGTGTCCGCTACAACAAGGACGGCAAGAAGATCGTCCCCACCACCCCCAAGGCTTAAGCGGGTATGATGATTGGGATGGAGTCTGGTTACGGTTACGTCTGCATTCAAAATGGGATTTAGATGAACAACTGGTATTGAGAATCGAGGAGATTCAAATCAATCGGACTACGTCTTGTCGTCACCTGGCCCGTGTTCATGCTATAGATTTTGTTGGTGTTTTATGTCGCGTGATCCTGGGAGGCGTGACTTGCGCCTGAGACGTACTCTTGTGGAGGGGAATCCCAGCAGAGTATGCTTCGCGTGACCTTGGGTGCCCAATAATTGTCCGTGAACTCGAACAGTTGACGGTATCGCGTCCTGGGTGCAGTAGCACCAGGTTGAAGCCGTCTACTGCCGTCGGGATCTTGCATTTCGTAAGAATGTACAGGTCAATTAATCTCTCTCGCGCTTCAGAGAAGAGTCGCTACAAGAATACTTGTCGTCGGTCTGTTTAACTCGTCTCGTGTTGGCATCCTCCCCTACGTCCATCTCCCTTCATTTCCAATGACTTGCAGGCCCGACTTGATCAGCGTCGTCCCATTCTGCGCACACTCGTATGGGTTGATGCAAACGCCGCCTCCGCAGCAGCTCCCTGTCAAGCACAGGAAGCCGCCGTGTCCATTCGTTGCGCAATCGCCATCCGTTTCGCACTGGCTCACAAAGTTGTCACACTCAGTATACGCAAAGGCCACCGAGGTGTCGGAGGCGGTCTTGCCACAGACACACCCCGTGTCGGCGATGAGCGCGCTGTCCGGATACACGCACGTGTCTCCTTGCCCGTAGTTGGAGGTGCTGCCGTTGGGGCAGCAGGCAATCTGTGACGGGTCCTGGATGGTGATGTTGTACGGCTTGGGGGATTGCGGCGCCCGGTTGAGGGCTGCAATGGCATCGATGCGTGTGACGCCTGCCCGGAGACTCATCTTGAGTGGCAAGTCGGCTGCGTGCAAGTCCTCACAGACGTCGTCCTCTAAACTGCGGTACGAGTTGTACGTGTCAATGTACTCCTTGACGGCACTGGCGACGCCTGGCCGGGTCCTGTTCTTGGAGAGGGCCTGTTTGAGGATCTCCCAGAGCTGCTCGTAGTACACGACGACCAGCTCGGCCTCCTCCCTTTGCGCGTCGTCGAGGCCCTGGTTGTACAGCTCCGCACGCAAGGACGCGGCACCGAGGAAATCCTGGCTTGTCGTCTCGAGCGTGGTGATGATGGTGGAGAGATCGAGGCACGATCCGCCAAAGGGGTGTACGAAGAGGAACTTGACGATGTCGTCCCTGACAGCCGTCTGGCATTTCGTTGTGCCCGAGTCGGGGCCGGGGAATGTGCAATCAAACGCCCATTTGCCGAGAGACTCGTCGACGTCGACGTCGTTGCACTCCGAATCCCCGATCTTGAGGAGAGGGTACTTCCTAATGGACTTTGTGATGGGGTTGTTGCACTGATCCTTTAGATATAGTGTCTGCGTGAATTCCACGTCATGCACCCTCTCGACCAGCCCGCCCCTGGAGCACACTTCTCCCGAAAGTTTGGCCAGCTGCTTGTACATGCTTTCAACAGTGATGGACACGTCGTACCGGCAGCTATTCGTAGAAAAGTGAATCCCCTGTGCATCCAATAGCATGGCATTGCCAAGGGAGTCGACGATCGAAATTTGGCTCCGACTGGAGACGTCAATGTGGTGCGTCCCCCGAGCGGCGTCACGAAGAGTCAAAAACAGAGGATCAACCCCATCAACAGCAAAGTCCACGGACTCGATGTATGGGAACGGGATTGTGGCGTTGTGCTCCCGCAAGTCGGCATTGTGGAGCAATGCCCGACGAGAACGCCCATGGGCTGGATCCTGGGACAGGTGGTAGCATGTCTCCTTGATGACTGTGCCGGTGCGAGTCACATGCGTGAAGTTGGCAGCGGGCAGCGTGGAGTGCGTGGTTGTTGTTGTGGCGTTGGGAATCAAAGTGGACGTGGTAGTATATGATCCAGTTGCTGGCAATGCGGTTGCGATTGGCACCGACGATGTAGAGTTCCATCCAGTAAAGCTTGCATCCGCCTTCGAGGAGCGGATGTTGGTAATTGTGAGGCTGAGCTTTGTCGGAAGCGTCGAAGCAGCATACGAAGCGGCCGTCGATGCGGTATTCCAGTTTGAAGATGCAGAGGCGAAGGTAGATGACAGGGAAATTGGGCCGGAAGCACTCGTGCCGGGAGACATAGTTGTCGTGTTCCAGCTACCGCCCCCGGACGTTGTTGGGGGCAATTTTGTGTAAGTTGACGAGGAACCGTGCGAGCTTGGATGCAAAATCGCCGAAGAGGGGTCTGTTGGCCTCAGCGAGCTTCCTGAAGGCAGGCTGGGCTTGTCGCGGGATGTCTTGGTCACATTTTCGGGTAGCGTAGTAGGCCAAATGACTCTGGAGCTGCTCCACGCATAGGTTGTATGGTTCTTGGAAGAGATTCTTGAAGTAGCGGAGGAAGTGTACGTGACAAGATTCGAGGAGTGACCTGCCGTTGCAGAAGAAGCGTGGGTGTTCGAGGCAACAGAAGAAGTGTAGGTCTGGCTACCAGAAGAGGGATTCAAGGTAACGTATGAAGTGTAAGTGTACGTTTGGTTCCCAGAGGATTGACTCGAAGCTGCAGAAGAAGTGTAGCTTTCGGTCTTGGAAGGCCGACTTGATGTAACGGAAGACGTGTGTGTCCAGGTTCCGGAAGATTGACTGGAAGCAGCGGATGAAGTGTGTCCGGACGTACTATTACGGCCAGAGCTCACCGAAGAGACCGAAGACGGTCCCGAGGTGGTAGTTGTGAACTTGGCAATGGTTGATTTTGCCGATCCTGACCCAGTCCCCGACGTACTAGAACGCTCTGTTTCGGTAGAGGCAGCTGAGGTTTGAGAGCCACTGGCACTGGTAGTCGACGGCACCCCTGTCATCTCGGTCCTAGAGAGTCTTGACGTGGATGTAGCCCTATGTCTACAGGTCCGGCTCAAAACACACCTGCACTATCCCCGAGTAAGCCGCCCACCCAACTCTCCAGTATGCGCTCCGAAACTCACGTGAGAAGAGATGACGCCTGGGTCGTACGTCGCGAACTGCGTCGGCGTAGACGCCTTGTTGCAACGTCCATCCAGCACGCTGGAGCAAAACTGCCGACCGCCGCGGTACAAGGACGTGAAGAGCGCATCGGGGGTGCACGAGCCGGCGCTCTGGCTCGCGGGCAGGGCGCGGGCTCCGTAAAGAGCGGCGAGGAGCAGAAAGACGCGCATCTTAATGAGCAGCACATGCAATGCAGAGCTAGGGTAGGTCGGAGGAGGCGGTTCTGAAGTTCGTCGGAGGGACGTGAGGAGGGCTCGTTTTGCTATATAGTTGCGGACGAAGCTGCTTCCGACCTGCCGCTCCTCGGCTCGAGTCTGCAGCCGGGCATCGTGGAACGTCGCGTAGGAGACCACAAGGCATCTGCCGACGGGCGAGGGGAATGAGGTTGGACATGGAAGGCCTTGGCCTAACGAAGGACTGGGCTGCCGAAGACATCGCGGGCCAAGTTCGAGATGATCAGATCGGAAGACGGGTCGGCGAGCTGGTGATACCTCTCCCCGCGACGGAAGACAAGCGAATCTATACCGTCGAGTATCCCCATAGCCCCTGAACCACATCCACGAACCGGCGGCCCCCTCAAACCCTCAAGCCGAGCACCCTGCCTCGTCGCGCCCCCCAATATATCCATCCCCATGCTCGTACCACAAGTCCCAAGGCCACCGGTTCGGTATCACCTTGGCACAGCCCAAGCGAACACATCACGGCCCTCCGCCACGACGCCATGTCTGGCCTACAAACACACGCATTGCAGACAGGCGTCGTGCGCAGGGTCACACGCGATCCGGCAAGAGCCACGCCTTGACAGCTGCGGCGAATCAGGGGCACAAACGACCCAGCTTCGCTCGCGTGGGACGGGTCGACAGAACTCACACAAGGCGCCTGCACCTGTCGCCATCGCGGAACACCCAGTGTCGGTTTGCCGACCGAGAGCATGGCTCGTTTCCACATTCATCCAAAACATCTTACAAGCAATGCCCGAGTCGCCTCCCCGTCCTGGAATCAAATCCGCCCGAGTCAACGGCACACCATTGTCCTGGTCACGTCTCATGTACACGTCGCAACACATTAGCCCATATCAGCATCACCTCAGCGCCAGCGTCGTAGTATGCCCTGTGCCGGTCGGCCGTTGCGGCGGCTCCGGCCGTGAAATAAAGTCTCTGTTCTCAATCGTCACGCTCTTGGTCATATGGTTGACCTTGTACACGCCGACGAGGCGCGCAGCAAGCTCAAACATGTTGTTCCGCAGCGAGATGACGATAAACTGCGCGTTCTTTGTCCGCTCCTTGATGTAGTTGGCAACAATCGAGACCTGCAGCGTTTAGCGTTAGCAGACATCACCGAGGACGGGACAGAACGACTCACGTTTCTGAAATCCAGGGCGGCATCAATCTCGTCCATGACATACAGCGGCGTGGGCTTGTAGTGGTGCAGGGCAAACACGAGGGCCAGGCTGCTCAGCGTCTTTTCGCCACCAGACAAGTTGCCAATGTTCTTCCAGCTCTTCTTCGGCGGCATCACACTGAACAGGATGCCCTCGCTAAAAGGATCCAGGCTGTCCACCAACTCCAGCTCTGCGTTGCCGCCCATGGTAATCATCTGGTACATTTCCTTGAGGCGGAGCGAGATGGCGCTGAAGCCTTCCATGAAGCCCTCCAGGCGCAGGCGACGGAGGTCGTCGCACCGCTTCTTGGCCGAGTCGCGCTGGGCAATGGCTGATTGGAGGTCCGACGAGCGAGCGGCGTGCTCCTCGACTCTGCGACGGTACTCGGCCAGGACGCCGAGGTCCACATTGACATTCTGAATCTTTTCCTCCAACGCGGCGATCTCGCCCTTGAGCGTCTCCTTGCTCATATCCGCGAGCTCGTCTGGGGTGTACCGGGGGAGCTCGTGTGGTTGGCTGGATGATTCTGCTCCCACTTCATCTTCGTCTTCTTCTTCTTCTTCTGTTTCTTCCTCTAGTGTGGCATCCGTCATCTCAGCATCCTCGTCCGACGCATCGTCCATGTCGACGTCTTCGTCGGTTGTCGGTGCAACTTCTTGCCTTACAACCTTGGCCGCTTTGGGAGCTGTGGGTGCCGATTCGCCGATGAGGTCTTCGATGTTTTGGAGCACAAGCTTAGACAGCTTCTCGTTCCAATAACGCAGGCGCTTCTGATTCTCGGCAAGGGCCTTCTGATTTTCTTCGAGCTTGTTGCGCATCTCGATCTCGACTACGCGACTCTCGTTTAGCTCCGACGTCCTCTCGTCCAGCTCCTTCTTGAACGCCACGAGCTCCTTCTTCTTGGCAGCGAGGCCCGCTTCCGCCTCTTCGACACGGTTCTTGAGCTCCTCGGCCTTCTCGCCTTGATTGTTGATGTCGTCCTCAAGCTTTTCCAGGTCCCGGACAGCCGAGTCCCTCTCCTTGATGGCCTTGGCCATGTCTTTTGCCAGCTTGGCCTTTTGCTTCTCGGCCTTGGCTCTTCGGACCTCGGCACTGGACATTTCTTCGCCGTGAGCCGTGATTTCCTCTTTGAGTCCATCGACCTTGGCCCGCTGAGCTCGCAGCCTCTCGCCGCCAATCTCCATGATCTTGTTCTGCAGGGCCCTGATTTCCTCCTCGACACTGGCAGTCTCCCCGTGGAGTTGCTCAATCTCGGCATTGAGCTTGGCCACATCTTTCTGCAGCGCGGCGATGCGGCTCGAGTCCGAGGCAGACGGCTGGTGCTCCTTGCTGACCTCCTTGATGCGTCGTTGGACGTCGGCGAGGTTTCGCGTGGCGCTCTCAATCTCCAAGCCGATCTTTTGAATTTTGGTGTCGAGCCGCGGGATCTGGTCTTTCAGCTCCTTTAGCCTGCCCTCGCACTCCCGTTGATACTCCTGGAACTCTTGAAACTTGGTTTCCCAAGCGTCTCGGTCGTCCTCGAGCTTGGCAACGTTTTCCTTTGTGGTCTCGGCAACAAGCTTGGACGACATGAGACCCTTCTTTACAGTCGAGCCGCCACCAGACATGGTACCAGACTTGTCGATAAGCTCGCCGTCGAGCGTGACGACTCGCCATCTCTTGGCACCGTACGCAATGCGGTTGGCTTGGGCCAAGTCGGTGGCAACCAGAGTGTCTTGCATGGCGTGGTAGAAGGCCGGGCAGAACTTGTCCTCTTTGGCCTTGACCAGGTCAAACAGACGGGGCGCATTCTCTGGAGTCTGGATGGGCGACAGGTCGCGCGCTCGCAGCTTGTCCAGGCATATAAAGTTGCCGCGGCCCAGGTTGTTCTTCCTCAAGTACTCGATGCACTGCTGGCCAGCCTCCACAGTCTCGGTCACAAAGTTGTCCAGAGCAGCACAAGCCGTCGAGACAGCGACATCGTACTTTTGGTCGATGGCTCCGAGGTTTCCCAAGCGACCATGGAAGCCGTCAATACGGCCCGACTCTCTCATGCGCATGAGGGCTGTCAAGACGTTGCCTCGTGTCTGGGTGTTAGCCAGGGTCGAGCGGGCCTCGTCAGCCTTTTGTCGGGCATTGGAGATCTTGGATCGCATCTTCGGCTCCTGTTCTGACAGGACTTGAAGTTCAGAAGTCATCTTGTCAGCCTCCTTTACCAACTCCTCCTTTTCCGCCTCGCATGTCTTGAGCTCCTCGGCCTTGGCGGCCTTGCCCTCTTGGATGGAAACCACCTTGGCCTCTAGCTCCTCGAGCGCAACAGCGCCAGCATTCGCCTTTTCTTGGAGGATACTCATCTCGCTCTCCGCCACGGCAATGGCGGATTGCTTCTGATTGATCTTCTCCATCCAAGGCTCCAGAGACTTTTGCTTGACCGCAATCTTGTCGGAGAACGCCTGGGTCTTTCCTTTGAGACCATCTCGAATCTTGGCAAGCTCAGCCTCCTCGGATTTGACTTGCTCTTCCAGATTTGCCACCTCCTGGGTCCGAGTCTCGAGGTCCTGGTTGCATTGCTCGATGGTCTCGTCTGCCTCGGTGGTCGAAACTTCCGCGTTGGTGATTGTCTTCTCTAGCTTCTTCCTCTTGTCTTCCAAGAACTTGCGCTTCTCGTCAAACTTGACTCGCTCCTGGTCGAATTTGGCCATTTCCTTGACCAAGGCCTGTGTCTGCTTCTCCTCCGTCTCAAACTCCTTGCTGCCCTTGGAATACTGATTCTCGAGATCTTTGATGAACTGCTCGCTGCCTTGGTGTTTCTCGAGTTCCTCGTCAAGTTGAGCCTGCATCTGATTCGTGGCCTCTTCCGTAACAGCAACGTTATCGTTGCACTCGTGAATAAACAGTTGGTATAGGGCAGACTGCTTCATCGCCAACTCGTTCTCGTCTCGGATGTAGGCGAGGGCCCTTTCCTTCTTGTCCTCCAAGCTGTGTTTTTCTTTTTCGACATGTTGGACTCGACCGCTCTTTTCCATGCAGATTTCGTTGAGTGTCTCGACCTCTGTGGCAGCCTCGTCGATGGGCGTCTTGTATTTGGAGGTTCCGATAATGTCCTCGAGATACTCGAGAAGCCCGTCCTCGTGCTCGTTGCCAGCCTTGGCCTTCATCTGAGCAATCGACTCCACCTCTCCTTGGAGAATCAAGAATCGCTTGTGATCGAGGTCGACGCCACGGTCGCGCAAGAGCGTGGTGACTGTTGTGAAGTTTGATTCCTTGTTGTTGATGTAATACTTGCTCGAGTTGTTTTTGAACGCCTTTCGAGAAATAACGAGCGCGGAATCAGGGACAACCTCGTGACCGCCGCCAGGCTGAGATTGTTAGGAGGGGAGCGAACCCGGAGACATTGGTCCGACGTACCTGGTCTATTACTTCCTGGAAATGGACTTCAACCTCGCAAAACTCCAAGTTTGGATACTGAGCCGAGTTGTGAATCAGAGCCGAGATCTTGCCCTGTCGCATCTTGCTGGCTCGGAATCCGAAAACAAAGAGCAGAGAGTCGATGACGTTGGACTTGCCGGAGCCATTGGGGCCGACGACGGAGGAGAAGGAGGCGTGGAACGGGCCAACCTCTTGACGTCCGGCGTAGCTCTTGAAGTTGTTGAGAATGAGATAGGTGAGAACAATCCGGGACTTTGGCGTGGTCGTCTCCTCAACGAACGGTATGGTGACTGTCCGCTGCTTGAGAACAATATCAATTGGCCGGTCCATCAGGGTATCGAACGGCTTGATCGGTTTGATGGTAGCCTGCGTGTCGTCTATGTTTTGCGTAGTATTCACGCTGGAAACGGTGATGTCTGCCAGGGGGGAGCCATGCAGCTGGGTCTCATCTAGCGACATGGACGGCTTTGGCGTAGGTGGCACGAGGTCCTGAGCCGCAGCCATGGAGGCTCTCGGTGCGACGCTCTTGCGCTTGCGCGACGAGGACTTCTTTGGGGAATCCTCGGAGTCCGGCTTTACCGTCTGGTCGGCATCGAAGACTTCGCTGGGCTCAGTCGCCGCCGCAGGGGCTGGAGCTGGAGTCGGATTCTTCTTGGGCCGTCCGCGTCCACGGGTTGCTGCGGGAGCAGCTGCTGGTGCAATCGACCTCCGGCTCCGCGTCTGCCGCCGCGGACTCTTTACAGTCTCTGGCGCAAAGTCCTCCTCATCATCAGCGGGGGCCTTGGTGGTGTTTGCGATCTCGTCGTCGTCGTCGGAATCGATGATGGCTTTTCGCCTGGTCGCGGCGCGTCGCGACGGCCGAGGGGGAGTGGTCGCCGACATGGCGAACAGTGGCTCCTGTCTTACTGAGGGCCGATGTGTGAAAGCAGAAGAAACATATATGGTTTGAAAAGGGAAGATCAAAGCCCACAGTTGATTGCTGGCTGGCTAGCAAAGGCTCCCTCGCGTCACTTTGTTTAGAAATGTCCCAACCGGGGTTTGTAAACAATGGCGGGGCATGCGCCGACCAGGCCAATCAACGGCACGTGATAGCAGCGCGGCGCCAGCGCGCGGCTCTCGCCCGCACATCCAATTCGTGTTGATGGCTTCAGCCTCCTGCTCGATGGTCAGTTTTCACCCAGCACAGCGGCCGCCATGCTCAACTACACCAAGTTCCACGACGTGTTCCCTCCGGACCTTCGGATCCCCTACGACCGCAAGCTCCAGCATGAGATCGAGGACCATCGAAAGAGCCTGGATGGCACTCTCTTCATCGACCGGGTCATAAAGGCCCTGCGCATTTCCAAAGGTCCGTCTAGCGAATTGCCACAGAGCATCAGTTAGCACTCACATGCTGACGTGGCAGCAACAGTGTATCCCCCAAAGGCCGACAATGCCCTCCGACAGCTGCATCAGCAGATTTGCGAGGCCGGGATGTCGATGCACCACAAGCAGTCTCTCCTCTACTACATCCTGCTCGACTTTGACGTGGCGGGCAGCCAGTCCGTCTCAGAGGCGTTTGCGTCGGAATCCGGAATGCCCAGCAACTACCAAGTCTTTATGAAGGGGCTGTGGTACCTAGACAGGCAAGACTACCAGGTTGGTCCATTCGCGCAGCTGCTTGACGTGGCGCAACGCTGACGACGTGATGTTCCAGAGAGCTCTCGAATACGTTGCGCATCCGTCCCTCATTCCTGACTTTGCCGACGACATCATCATTACGCTGGTGCGCCACGCGCGGGACAACGACTACAGCCTCGCGCTCTCATACTTTTATGCGGTCCAGCCGGTACTGAAGTCTTCGCTGGCCTTGGAGCTCCTATTCGATGCCATGGCCCGAACGAGCGTCACCGAAGCACTACTGTTCTCCCGTACACACCCTCAGCACACCCGAGAGCAGCTGTTTCGACGGTGGATCTCGTCGATCCTGGACAGCAATCGGGGCCAGGAGTCGTCGAGCCGCATCAGTGAGCTAGCGTTTATGCCGTTTGATTCGGCGGAGGAGGCCTGGTTCGAAGAGCATCTCTCTACTGGGGAGGGACGGGATTTGAAAAGGGCAAAGGACACTCTCCTCATCCGCAAGATTGCCTGCGATCGATTTGCAGAGGTTGGCAAGCACAGGCCCAGTGGGCAGTGGGCTGCCGTGCTTGAGGGCCTCAAGAGTGGGATTGAGGGCCATGCCGACTGAGTAGATGCCTTCTGAGCATCGGGGTGGTATCGTTGGTTTAAATGTGCATAGCGACGGCGCTGGTGAATGGCAATACTTTGTCGAGACAGGCTGATTATGCATGTCCGTTGGGCTGCTATACACACTCACTAGCGTGTTTCGCGTGCTCTACGTACACCATCACCACGGGTAAACACCCCAGAGCCAACGGCTGACTCCATCGATAGTCATGGCAAAGAAACTGCAGCCTGAAGGCTGTGTATGGATTCTAGGTGCTGCCTATGCGCCTACCTCTACTCGTACAGCAAGTATAAGGTAGATTGAGATGTGTCGCAACCAGTATAAGTGGCCGGAGGGAGGCTCTTGAGTGAATGAAGAAAAATAGCACTCTCCTTCACCTTTGACAAAATTGGTGACCTGCACAACGGCTCCATTAATACATACTTACGACAGTCAAGGCCTAAGCCACCATCCTCAGCCCCGGACCAGCCCGCCAGACCGAGTCTAACCCCAAGGTAGGCCTCCTTTTCATCTCGTTGGATCTGCATTCGACATTGCACCGTACGTCGAGCCTCTCCATCTACATGCAGAGTAAACTTATTGGGTCTTCTTGCCGGCTCTGGCAGCCTTCTTCACCTTGGCAAAGACGGCGGCCGTCTCGCCGACGCTCTGGTACATGAGCATGAGCGGGATGACGATCCAAAAGGCGTTGCACAGGACATAGTACATCCAGTAGTAGAAAGGCTCGGGGCGCGAGTAGGCGATGCCGTACACCAGCTCGTTAAACCAGCAGATGGCGTAGTACAGCACGTCGCCGTACAGTTGGCCGAGGCTGACGATGAGCTGCAGCGGGTGTCGCAGCGGGTGCTCCGTCACGATGAGATAGGCGCAGGCAAACGACAGCGGGCCCCAGAAGACGGCGGTGACGGTCTCCATGCAGACGACGAAGGGGTCCTGCGTCATGTAGCGCGAGTCGGAGAGCGAGTACTCCTTCCACAGCTGGCCGAAGAGGTCCGTCTTGCTGGCCATGTTGAGGTGGTTGTAGGAAAAGTACCCTTGTCGGCGTTCAGCGGACAGCGATACATGGGAGCTACCAGGGGTGCTCGGGCTCGTGACTTTACCTTCGAAGAACAAGTGGATGCACCCGCTGAGCACGAACCAAAAGATGATGAGGAGCTCGCCAGCGGGGAGGCCCGGCCTGGCCCGCGAGGCGACGAGGTACGTCGGCAGGAAGATGACGCCGCAGCCAGCGGCGAAGATGAGGACCAGCACACCGGCCGACATGGAGTTGGCGACGTATCCGGGGACGGCCACGCCGAGAGGGTAGAAGGGGTGGTCGCCATGGGCGCCGGTGCCAGCGATAGGGCCGTCCATGTCGCCTGGTTGCGTTGCTGCAGGCTCAAGGGTTTCAATCGAGTCCGGTGAAAGCGCGGTGGATGAAGGTGGGCTAGTCCTGACGCAGGCAATGGCAGAAAGACTTGGTGGTGTTCAGCGGTGTTCTAGAAGAAAGGGGTCCAGCTCTCGATCCTTCGCGCGCACTAAAAGGGGAACGCGATCAGCCTAATCACGGGACCCGCCCAGGAACAGCCGCTGTGGCAGCCAGTTACAGGGCCAATTACAGGGGGTACCGCAGGGCACGGCAACATTGTCCACGTGCCGCCGCTCCACGCAGCTTTTCGCCGTCTCTCTTCCACGTCGGACGTCCGGGACGCACGCACGAGAAGTTGTCGGTTGCCTCCTGTATCGCCTTGGGACTATACGGACGCGTCAGGGTATCGGCCACGAAGACCTACACATTGCAGGGACCGGCGGTGCCACACACGGGCACCATCCTCGGTCATGATGACGGCCTTGCAGCTCCTCCCCCAGCGTCAACAGCAGCATCGAGCCATGCTCGTGATGCTCCCCCTTGGCCGCCTGCTGTTGTGCCTCCTCAAACACCCGCGTAAGCACGCCCTTGTTCCGCTCAAGCCGCGCCGAGCCAGCAGCAGCAGTCGCCGCCAAGACAATCGTCACGGCGGCGGGCTTCACGCTGCCACGGCAGACGTGCAGTAGTCCGTGGTCGAGTTCCTCATCCGTCTGCTTGCATGCAGCGCCGCCAATGAGCCGCAGCATGTTCTTGGCACGCTGCCCTAGCTCGATGTTAGTCGCTTTCCCGACACCGGAGATCTCCGAATTGGGACCATGGCTTCACGCCGCACACAAGGCAAGGTGCTCATCAGGTTTCCGTACACCCTGCCCCGCTCCGGCCGTGATGCCCGTGCTGACCATGTTGAGTTGACCACCAGTTTCGTTGCCCGCCTTGTTTCGTCCCCTGGTCTCCCGCCGCCGACGCTAACAACTGACGTCGACGAGCCCCACGCCCGCGCCGCCGATGGACTGGACGTAGGCCAGCCCGCCGGAGACGAACGACGCGCGGCCCGAGATCACGATTCCGATTCCGATGAGGGAGTCGGCCTCGGGGTCGACGTTACAGGTCTGCAGGTCCTCTTCGGCGCAGGACCGGCTGTCTTCTGCGCCCTCTTTGGCGGAACACCGCTCGTAATGTGAAACAGGCGCCTGCCGCGGCGCACCCGCTCAGGGAGCACGACCATGACCTCTGCAATCACGAGCACACACGGCTCGACCGCCGCCAAGATGCGGCTGTCCTAGCGCTGGAGGATGCGGCAGTGCTCCCTCGTCGGCCCATGCCGATGGTCCGGGAGGTAGATTCGGTCTGCATGTCCGCGAGCTGCAACCACCGGGCGGCCTTTGCGGCTGCGGGATGACGATGTTAGCCCCGCCCCAGCACGCCCTGGCCTCTGCCCTTGACTATTCATCGGGTGACGCATGCCTAGTGCTCAATTAGATGCGTCCCCTACGTTAATATTGCCTGTCCGACTGGGGCCACACGGTGTCTATTACTCCGTAGCCCGGGGCTTTGTCGGTGTAGCGGCCTGCATCACCAGGCTCAGTTGTGATTAAGGCAAAGTGAATTATACTACCTTGCTCGCAATAGACCTGCTTCCCAGAGGCGAAGCTCAGTCCACCCGGAGAAGAGAAGTCAAGACGCCCCTGGCGCCGCCGCCTCCACCACGAGCAACCAGAATCTTCACTTCAACCAGCGTCAGGGATGCCACCGTGTAACGTGTGAGGGTTGGAGAATTCTGGCAGCTGTTTTCTTTACCTTATTTATCCTTTTGCTGAATGTATCGTGCCATGTAGTTAATAGATAACATGCCTTGCTAGTCCGATGCCTAAGGTATTACACATATTTGTACCACGTACCGGCTCACTCCACGTTTTCCAATCCCGAGCTCCAGGTTTTCTTTTTCTCGGTGTTTTCCTGCACGACGTCTCCCATTGCAAATTGAGAGCCTGCTGGGGGAATAAGGAAGAGAATACAAGGAAAGAAGCATTCATCTCATACCTAGGTACGCAATGACGCAGGAGCACGAGCTCGAGACCAGGTCCTCGTCGGCCAACTGCAAGCCGACGGCCCTTCACTCGACCGAATACGACCTCGCGACTGAGCCTCGCGATGGCGCGCAGCGGGAGCTTGGGGACTCGCGGGAGCCTCGCCCGTCCGAGCTGGTCCGCCTCTACTCCCACCCGTGGACGCAGATCCTACTCATCAGCCTTATCTGCTTCTGTCTCCCTGGCGTGCGTCCCTCTGCTGCCACTCTCACTAGAGTGGCGTCGCTGACTTGCATGATAGATGTACAATGCCTTGACGGGCCTCGGGGGCTCCGGCCAGGTCGACTCGACCGTCGCCGCCAACGCCAATGTCGCGCTCCTCTCTACCACGGCTGCCACAGCCCTCTTCTTCGTCGGCCCCATCTTCTCCTGGGTCGGCCCGCGCATCTGCTTCATGATCGGCGGCTGGACGTACGCCCTCTACAGCGGCAGTCTGCTCAGCTTCAACCAGACCAACAACGGCTCCTTCGTCATCGCCGCTGGCGCCATCCTCGGTGTCGGCGCGTCCTTCGTCTGGATCGTCCAGGGCGCCATGATGACCACTTACGTCGACGAGTCGCACAGGGGCCGCGCCATCGCCGTCTTCTGGGTCATCTTCAACCTCGGCGGCGGCATCGGCTCGCTCGCCTCCTTCGGCCTCAACTATGACTCCGATGTCGGCACCGTCTCCAACTCGACATACGTTGCCCTCATGGCCATCATGCTCTTCGGCTGGTGCCTCGGCGTTTTCATCTGCTCGCCCTCGCGCATCCGCCTCGCCCAGCTGCGCCGCGCCGTCGAGACGGAGAAGCACACCATCAAAGGCACCTTCATGACCGCCGTCCGCACCATGTGCAAGTGGCGCGTCGCCTGCATGCTGCCGCTCTTCTTTTCCTCCAACGTCTTCTACAGCTACCAGCAGAACAACGTCAACGGCGACACCTTCAACATCCGCACCCGCTCCCTCAACGGTGCCCTGTACTGGCTGGCCCAGATGCTCGGCGGCCTGCTCATCGGCCTCGTACTCGACATCCCGTGGCTGGAGCGCCCCGCCCGTGCGCGCCTCGGCTGGGCCATCGTCTTCGTCATGGGAATGGCCATCTGGGGCGGCGGCTACCCCTTCCAGAGGTGGCAGGACGAGCGCCTGGCCCGGGGCCTGAAGCAGGAAGTCGACTTCAAGCAGGGCAGCATCTCCACAGGACCCATCTTCCTGTACGTCTTCTACGGTGCCTACGACTCCCTGTGGCAGGGCTTCGCGTACTGGCTGATTGGCACCGAGTCCAACAGCGCCGGCCGTGCCGCCGTCCTCGTCGGCGCGTACAAGAGTCTGCAGGCGGCGGGCGGCGCCATGGCGTGGCGGATCAACGCCCTCAAGGTGAGCCCGATGACGCAGCTGGGGATGAACTGGGGCCTGTGCATCGGCTCGTTGATCATCGTGCTGCCGACGGTCTGGGCCGTGTCCAAGAGCACGTCGGCGGACGAGGAGGTCCAGGCCAAGGTCCAGGCCAAGGTCCAGGCCAAGCACCAGGCGCCGAATAAGGTCGAGGACGAACAAAAGTGAAAAGAATGTGCATGTGCATTTTGACAGTATAGTTCATAACACCTATCAATGTTATAGAACTTGTAAACCGAGTTGTGTGAGATGTAAGTTAAAGGTCGTGGGATTTCGCTTGAATGTGGGTAGCATCGAGTCGCGGACATCTTAATAAACGAGACAGAAACAAGAGAAAAACATCTGAAAATGTCTAATGAAAACCAAAGCCCAGTGAATAAACAGCGGGCAAGGTTAATACTCTTCATGTGGGGTGTGCAAAAATAAATGCGGCCAGTGTGACTCGAACACACGACCTTCAGATAGGCATCCGTAGGATTGAAGTTTTACTTCAGTCTGACGATCTCCCAGCTAATCTATGGCCGCAACTTGTCGTAAAAACAGGTGCCTTATTTTAGTATATGTTGGTCCATCCCCCGCCACACCCATCCACTGAGATCCTTCACAGTTCCCACTTTCAAAACGACGGTCTCCCAACGGTATGTTCTTGGAGTGTACGGAGTAGCCCCGGACCATGGCTGCGTCTTCGCCGGCAAGGCTCACCAGTGACCATCGCACACGCGGCAGCGCTGGCAGGGGGACAACCGGCTTCTACAAAATTCTCGTCTCAAGCGCAAGAGCAGCCCAGTGCAAGGGACGAAGAGGACTCGGCGAGCGAGCACTGAGCACATTGGCGAGACTTCCTCGACAGACTCACTCTCGGGCTCTCCAAGGGCATCGGCGAGGACACGGAATCAGTACCTGCCTCTCATCGCCCTCCAGAGCGCACAGCAATTCCCACTGCCGAGATGGGATAAATGTGTGCTCTGGCTATCTGGGATCGAGCATCAGAGTATGCTCCGACATGGTCGAGCAGGTCCTCGGCTCGACCGGGCCCCCGCCTCTCCCCCTTTAAACAGACCCGTTGAAATCATAGCTGGAAAGATAGGTAGCGCAGCCTCTTCAACAGGTGGAAAGCCCTGGCCACGGACCGCATCGGCGACGATGAACGTGGAGCGCATCCCGTCGGCATGGGGCCGCTGGGGCTCGGTTACGTCGCGCTGAGGTGAGCGGTGACGTATGCCTGGCGAATGGACCAAGGGGAATAGAACAGGGTCCTCCCCTGGCCATTCTTGCCGATGGCTAGGGTTGTGTCAGAGGACTGCGTCTTCTGGCGCTGTCAAACAATAACGTAATTGACGAAGGTATGCGTTGCACCGGAGTGTTGTGCGTGTGTGCAAACTCGCCTATAGTCACGTGCAGGGTGGCCTCGATCCGACACGTCGAGGCATCTGGCCTCGTTGCATGATTCATCAAGCCACAAGTTCCAAACATGCTTCCAGACTGCCGACGGGCCGTGCAAATGCCCCATTCGTGGACAAAGACGCGCGGCCAGCCACTCACTGACCACTGAAGGCCTCGACGATAGCCGGAAGAACAAACTTGGTTGTGCGCCGTTGAAGCCCTGCCTCGTCCCGCGACTGTGTCTAGCCACCGGGTGCATGGGTATGCATTGGCGCCCGAGACTTGTTGTGTCGCAGCGAGCAAACGTCCTACCACGGGCGCTGCGACACGTTGTGAGACCAACGCTCATTTGCTGCATGATTCATGATGGGCACGAAGATCAGCGTCCTGATGTGCTGCCTCAATGACCACCGGGGCTCACCACAGGAGGGTACGAGAGGCATTGGCAGGCGGGTATAAAGCATGGGGGCCTCCCTCTCACCGCTTGTCGCGGAATCATCCCGGTAGACGCCCATGGTCTTCCTCTTGTGGTTCCCGGTGTCACCGACAATCGGCTGCTATGCGTTACTCCAGAAAGGCTCTGGCAGTCCTTGCTCTCGGTTCGTGGCCCCCGACCAGACGCTGTGAGGCGAGAGAGCCGGCAGGGCTGCCTCTACTAACACGAGACCAGGCCTGTTGGGAACCGGTCATGCCTTGAAAGCAACCATCCTCGCAGACACCAGCCGCAACGGCAGTGTCGACGTGACGGGTGACACCGACATGGCCGGCAAAGCGAGCTGGACCGAACAGAGAGGGGCGCTCTTCCTCGCCAACATTGGAGACACGGACCGGCGGTGCTCGGTCCATATCACGATTTCGACGGCGGACAGTGAGATCGACAGATGCCACGACGCCTCCGACAACGTGCAGCGTAACCCCAAGTACCTCGCGCCGCTGAAGACGATTCCCTGTCCGGATCTCAGCGACGCGGCCACGGGGAGCATTTCGGTCTCTGGGGCCGGTGCCGCCGAGCACGTGCGAATCTTCCGCAAGCAGCACGACGGATGGGTCTACGTGGCCTCCAACTACACCTTTCCTGCCGAGGACCTCAAGGCAGGCCTCGATCTCGGCATCGACGCCCGCGACGTTCGACGCCCAGGCGTGTGGGACGGCAGGGTCACGGTGTGGTTCAGCATCCGCGACGGCGCGCAGACGGCCGACGACTCGGTGGCCCTTCGCGTTGCCCCTGTGCTCACACACCACCATCTCCAGCTCGCCAGCCAGGTGCTTGTCACTAGCCCTGCCGTCCTGGGACCGCAGCTCAAGTTCGTCCGTGACTTGGAGGCCAATGTCAAGAAGGCTGGAATCGCCAAGCCGGTGTTCCAGTTCCCCGCGGGCGACATCTGGACGCAGGATTTCTTCGAGCCCGGCTATACGAGCATCCCTGGCCCCAACGGCCCCATTATGCTTCGCGTAATGATCCGGTCTACCCAGAGCGACCGCCCAGCCGGACGCCTAATCTTCTCAAAACTTCGATCCGACACAGTCGCAGCCGTCCAATACCTCAAAGAGGGCTACGGCGATGGCATCGAATCTACGGGAAACCTGGAAACCATCCCGCCGCACACACACAATGGCAGGTCGTATCCCGCCGGCCGCACCGTCATGGGGTCGTTTGAAGGGGTTCGGCCGTACATGGTCAACTTCCTCAACGCCCAGGAGGTGCAGGCTCCGGTGGACATCGACACCACCTGGCTCGATATCGGACACACGGACGAGTTCATGCAGTTCCTTCCGGCGCAGAATGAGCGCGGCTGGGTCATGATGGTCTGTGATCCAATCGCGGGTCTCGAGATGCTCAAAAGAGCCAAGGCGGCTGGTTTCGGCGGCATCAAGGCGCTGTCCCGACCCGGTTTGCCTACCGACGACGGCCTCTGCGTGCCCAGCGACACCATCGACGATGTGCTAAACAGGGGCAACTCGACCACCAACATGACCAGCATCCAGACCTACAGTGCCGAGAACATCCGGGCGAACGTCGACATCATCAAGCGGGAGACGGGCATCACGGACGACGACATCATTGGCGTCCCGACCCTCTTTTACACCCAAAACTTCTTGTGCCCAGAAGATGATGGGGGCGAGGACGCCGCCCCGGGCTTAAAGAGCATTGCCGCGGGCGGAAGCACAAGGGACAGGGCCAAGATTTTGCGTCGCCAAAGGCCTGGGGCCGTCCGAGTCGCCGCCTTTTACCCCGGCACGGTCAACGGCCTGGTCCTCAGCAATACGCAAGTGTTGGCTCCGAAGCCGTGGGGGCCCATGGTAAACGGCACGGACATCTTGGCCGAGGCGGTCGACGCGGCGTACAGCAAGGCCAACTACACCGTCGTCTACCAGGACGACTGGTTCTCGCACCACAGGGGCGGGGGCGAGGTGCATTGCGGCACCAACACCATCCGTGACCCGACCACTCCGTGGTGGTAGGCACTCCATGGTGGTAGGCGCGTTTCAGGCTTTACATCTATCCTGTTCCCAGTAGTTTATGCAAGTCGTTTATAGGACACCATGCTCTCGGCTGAAAGACCACTGACTTGGGCGGCTTCAAAGTGCCCAACGTAGCAAGCAAAGGCAACACGGAAGCCGTGTTATCATGAAGTCGGTCGGAGACGACAAGCCGTTGGCCAAGCCGTCACTCACTCGGCGCAGGGCCACGGGTGAGGCTGACAGTTGACGTTGTGCTCGCCTCGGCCTAGAACGCCGTAGCCTCCGGGGCGCGCCAATAGACGGTCCAACCATGCCGCCATGTACTTGCACTCAACACAACACCACGGTCCACACGCATAATATGTACTTTGGCGGCCATGTGGAAGTCAAAGCTGCTCGCGAACCGCTCGGCCAGGGCGTCGGCGCTCTCTACGGCTGCGGCGGCGACGTCGACGCCGAGTGCGGCCACGCCCTTCAGCGACAACTCCAAGGCGTCGATTGCGGCTGTTTCGGAGCTGGCCGACTGCCTGGATTTTATGTTTGACGGGGTCAACTACGGAGGTGAAGACGCGTCTTGCGAAAATACAGAAGCACTTGGGGTCGTTTGAGCTGACGTGTGCGTGCATGTGCCAGAGGAGCCGGGCGACTTGCTGCATCTTCATCTTGAGCGGCTCAGCAACGAGGCCGCCAGGTACCGGAACTCGCGACTCGCAGACCACGAGGGGGACGACTGGGATTGGTCTGATGCTCCTGCTCCGACGCATGGTACGGGCCCTTGAACTGATGGCGCCTCGCAGCCCGCACGCCGTGGCACAGCTGCTCTACGCCGCATGCCAATGCTCCTGTCTCGTATACGGCCCCCTCGCGCAGCCCGGGCCGGACCTGGTCCCCGTCATGAGCCGGGCTCCGTCCGTGACGGGCACGGCTAAAGCCGTCTCCATGTGGAAACTCGAATCGGGAAGCGCGTTGATCGTGTCCGTCAGGGGCACGGCGAGCGCGGCGGATCACATGGTCAACATGAATGCCGAGCCGGAGGATGCAGGCAAGGGTTTGGTGAGCACGTCTCGTCATGCCGTTGGCGTCTGCCTTATTGACGGGGTCAGGGACTCCCGTTCGGATTAAACGCACACAGGGGGTTTCTCTCGTGCGCAAAGGCGCTGCTGCCGTACTTGGCAGAGGAGATGACCCGACAGTTGGCGGCGGACTGTGAGCTCTCACACGTCGTCTTTACGGGCCACTCCGCCGGGGGCTCCGTGTCGTCGCTCCTGTTCCTCCACTTTGCCTACAACTGGCCCGTCAAGCGTGAGTCTCCCATCTGCCAGGCCTGCGAGGTCCCTGCTCAACGTGCGCAGTGCCGTGGCTCAAGATATCCCTGGCGACCTTTGGGTCCGCGCCGGTTACGTCCCGGGATATCACAGCGCTGGCCGGGCAACAGGCCAACGTCGGGTGGATGCTGGCCTTTGTCAACGAGTTTGACATGGTGCCCCGAGCCGACCGGCCGTATATCCGGTCAGTCGTCGATCTATACCGCACGAGATACGGGCTGCCGTGCCGATGGACGGACGCGAGCGGCGAAACGTCCGCTCCGTCTGAAAACGGCGACCCAGCGGCGGGGATGACGGCTGTGGACGCTGTCCCGTGCTGGACACTTCCAGAGCCATCGTATCAACTGGTGGGCGATGTGATACTGTCAAGGAAAGCGCCCCGGGCTGCGAATCTCGGCGGCAACGGTGCATCCGACTTTAGGGTGCCTCAACCCTCGTCGCTCACGTTCAGGCGGGTTCCCCGTGACGCCTTTCACACCCTCGTGTTCTGCGAGGTGGGCGTCCACAAGCGGCGGGTATACCTGGAGCGAATGCGGTTCCTGGCGACCGGAAGCACGAGCGCGGCGAGCATACTCTCCGACTCGGAGACGCTGTATACAATACGGAGCCGGGCGGCAACCGCGGAGTCTGAGGAAACATGAACCGTACACGTGGCGTATGAGAGCATCAACCGTATGCATGGCATAAGAGCATCGACAGTATATATAGCTTATGAGAGCATCAACCTCGCAAGGGCAGCGGCTTCTTGCCCCGGATGGCCACCTCGACGGCCCTGTAGTACGTCACCTCGTCCCGCGCCCTCCTCGCCACCGCCGCCATGTCCACCTCGCCGGCCCCAGAGCTCACGGCGTCCTCGAGTCCCGACAGCAGCGCCTCGCAGTCCCAGCAGCCGCACACGCGGTACTGCCTCCCGAAGTGCACCTGGAACAGCCTCTGCGAGGCCTCGAAGCCCGTGCCGAGCTGCTCCTCGGCGATGGTGTCGTCGTGGTTGACGAAGCGGCCGACGAGGGCCCTGGTGCCGCGCGCGTACCAGGCGGCGGCGCACTGGTGCGTGTGCCAGACGAGGTCGACGTCGAGCGTCGGCACGATGGTCGTGCCGTCGTAGAGGCGCAGCAGCTCGAGGAACTTGCCGTAGCGGTCGACGCCGCGGCGAATGGTGCCCTCGAGCGCCGGGCTGCGGATCCACAGGTGCGCGTTCATCTTGTCGACGAAGTCGGCCTGCCGGCCGACGGCATCGCGGAGGGCGGCGGCGAGCCTCGCGTCGGCGCTCCGGAACAGCGCGGTGTACCTGGCGGGGAGCAGCTCGCCCGTCGAGGCCGCGGCGACGACGGCGTCCAGGCCGTTCTCGTCGGCCGAGAGGACGAAGCCGTTGAGGTCCGGCGGCGGCGGCAGCGACGCGTCGTCGTGCTTGGTCCACGAGGAGAACTGGCCGAAGAGGTCGGCGGGAACGCCCACGGCCGCCTCAAACTGCGCCTCCGCCGCGGAGCCGAGCGCAAAGGTCCACTCCCTGCCGTCGATGGCGTCGTGGATGGCCCTCCAGGGCATGCGTATCCTGTACAGGAGCTCGTCCTTGCACGTCCGGCCGAAGAGGCGCGGGTTCAGCATGAACGAGTGCCACGCCATGACGACGTCCACGGGCGGCACATGGACCAGCGCGTAGCGCTCGTCGTCGACCTCGACGGCCATGCCGTTATCCGCGCGCCTCTCCAGGGCCCTGCGCCAGGCGAGGAAGCGCACCGCCGCGAACTCGACAAACTTGGTCCACTTCTTCTGCCGGCGGCTCCAGAGCGTCTCGTCCTTGAGCACCTTGGTGTCGCCGCGATGGCCGACCTTGACCTCGCGCTTCGGCGCAATGCCCATGGCCGCGTCCACGTCCTCGGAGACGAGGATCCTCTGCCGCAGGACGTAGAACACCTCCAGCAGCTGCAGGTGCGTCGCGCAGGCCGCCACGCTGGGCAGCCGGCGGGCGTCGCCGCATGCGTCCGGGCCGAAGTCGAAGATGCCGGGCGAGGGGATAGCGGGCTCTTCCTCGCGGGTCCCGGCGGTGCGATAGGGCGTGCGGGTGGTTTGGGAGAGGCTGCGGATGCTGGCTTTGCCGTGCTGGTGGAGGGCGGCCTTGCATGTGAGCGACTCGAGGACCATGGTGGGCGTTGGCGATGCGTTGGCGATGCCGTTCAAGCTATTCAGAAGACGTCAGGACTCGGGAGCTGCCCTCGCCGTTTGCTGAATCGCGATGCCCATCGTTACTTGGGCACGGAGGATGCCAGACAGAGCCGCGCAGCCTGCGCCGTGAAGGCGAGGCGGTCCGGATCTGGCGGCACCTGTCCATGGCATCGCGGCGGACCAAGCTGAGGCGTGCGCTGCTGCCGCCGCCGCCGCCGCCTGCATGCTGCATCGCGGGAGAGGCGCGCCTCTGACTGCCTCGTCAGCCGAGGCTGAATCGATAGCGCGTTTCCCACCATGCCTCGGGGCGAGCTGAGGCCGGCTCGGTCTGGGAGCGGCAGCATTCCGCGAGTCGGCATGGGCGTGGTGCGCAAGACAGCCCTGCGAGGCATGCTGCACGGCTGGCCCTGGGATATGATATGACCTCAAATCCACTCCAGGTCGTGTCTGCACGCGCGATGGCGGCTGCGCAGAGACGGAGACGGAGACGGAGCCAGAGACAGCCATGGACGCCTCAACCAGCGAATCGTTCCTCATCGCCGTCGGCTCCTTTGCCGGCTTCGAGCTCTTGGTCACCCTCGTCAGCATCCTCAAGAAGACATCCCGACCGGCCGGACTCCTGCGCGTCTGCGCCGTGGTCCCGTTTGCCATCTACGGCGGCATCGCGATCCAGGGCGCCTTCAAGCAGAGGTACGACCAGCACGGCCCGATCCCCAAGCACGGGGCCGTCTGGCTCGGGCAGGCCATCCACGGCGTCGTCGTGAGTCCCGCCTCCCAGCCGGATTGCGCGAGGCCACCGCCGCGTACTGACGTGCCTCGCGCAGGGAATTGCGCTGATCCCATGGGCCCTCGTGGGCGGCGTCGTCTTGCGGCGCTCCAGAAAGGGCCACTGGCCGTTCACGTTCAAGTGGGAGGACAGGCGGCGGTCGAGCTCCGGCTTCTACCTCGCCGTCGTGGACGGCTGCTACTTTGTCTGCGTCGCCGTCGCGCTCGCCTGCGCGTCCTCGTTTACGCCGTGGCACGTTGGCCAGTGCGACGGCTACGGAATCTACGACTCCTGGCCCATGACCGATGCCGGCCGGGCGGGTGAGTGTCAGCGGATGCTGACGGTTCAGATCGTGGCCCTCCTCGTCCTGCAAGTCCAACGCCTCCCCTTCACGACCGACTCTCGGGCTGACGTTTCTGCATGCAGGCTCACCATAGCATGCCAGACCATCCTGGTCCTGCCGCTGCTCGCGCTGCCGGCCCCCATCCGGGCCCAGCTCTTCCTCGTCGCACGCGCGCTGCGCTTCCGCCGGCGGCCCGACGGGCGCGATGCCGGCTGGCACGACCTGGAAAGGGCAGCGCTGCACGACGCCATCCGAGACGAAAAGGCGACTCTGGCGGCCATGTTCCGGGAGGACGCCATCGCGACGTCGTTGGCGAGCCACCTGCACTTTGACGACGTCGCCAACGTCTCGCGGACGTCGCGGACGATGCGCGGCGCCGTCTTCCGTCCCTCGCCGGATCGTGGCGAGCAGCGCCTCGACATGATCTGCGAGAGCGCCTGCACGGCCGGCGCCGAGAAGAGCGAGTGCTGGGCCTGTGCCAGGGTCATCTGCGACGTGAGCGCAACCCGCCCCCCTATCCCTTCGCCTCGTTCCCTCGACTTACACGGCAACACCAGGACTGCAGAGTCTGGCGCAGCGGGCTCAGCCACCCCCGGACCGACGGCCACCTCGCGCACTGCTACGCCCTCTGCACGAGATGCTACCTCCTCCGGCCGGCCGCGCAGCCGGCCCCCTTCTCCGCGACGTGGAACCCGCGCGACCTGTCCGTCCAGCACGGCGCGTGCTCGGGCGGCGCGCAGGCGGCGCCGACGGTGGAGATGGTGCATGTGTGTCCGTCGTGCGCGAGGCTCGACGACGCCGGCGTCGTGCTCGTGCGGGAGGCCAGGGACGAGGCCAATATGCGGCTGGCGCTGAGCAGGAGGGTGAGGTGCAAGCGGTGTGAGAGGGCGCTGCCGAAGGGGAGGCGGAGGTGGTGGATCTGCAGCAACGGGCCTCACGAGTGCCACTGGGCGGGACACGAGGCAATGTGACGGGCGCTGGTCTGGGGATGGAATCCCATGCAAGACATGCAGGCGTATGCGCATCGTGGCGAGGTGGTGGCAGTGGGCAGTCTGGATATGCAGCTCATGTGGAAATACAGCTGCTGCGGGCCGTCAACTCTCTTGATCGCCCACCTATTTCAATCTCCTTCCAACAGCACCTCGCAGGAAACGTTTAAGCGCCCGCGGCGTCTATATCCTTTGCTTGAATTCAACCGACGGTGCGTTGCTGTCGTGCGCAGTATGGCTGCTGCGGCTCTTCAAGCTCGTGTCGAGCGCATGTCAGTCCATGGGCACGATGATGCCGGCAACATATCCACAATGCCCCAGAAACCGAAGGTATCTTTGGTCCATGGACCGCTCTCAACGGGATTCTGGATGGATGACAGACATTAGGTCGCAGCGACGACAACCACCACAACCACCAGCAGTTATCCAGCGCACAACTCCTGCTCATCCAGAGAAAACAAGGCCGCTGCACGTCCACAGCAAAGCACAAGCGCCATCGCTCTCCCTCCACAAGAGGCTCAAAGCCAAGCAAAACAACGTCCGACTCTAAAGACGCTCTCTATTGTTTTATCGAAAACATCCGATGAAACGATCCAGACGAGGGAAACCGTTCCCGTCATAAAGCAACCTGTTATCAAGCAATTCCATCTGGGTATGTTCGAAATTGGACGGTCCCGGGGCAAGGGCAAGTTCGGCAGAGTGTACCTCGCAAGAGAACGGCAGAGTGGCTTTGTCTGTGCCTCGAAGGTAATGTACAAGCACGAGATCCAGCATGGCAGGGTTGAGAAGCAGGTGGCCCGCGAAATTGAGATCCAGACACACCTACGCCACCCCAATGTCGTGCAGCTGCATGGACACTTCACGACAGCAACCGAATAGTCCTAATACTCGAGTTCGCCGGCAAAGGGGAATTATATAAACATTTACGCAGAGAAAATCGTTTCACAGAGAGGAAGGCGGCGCAGTATATTACGCAGATGGCGAGTGCTTTACAATATCTCCACCGGAAACACATCATCCATCGGGATATCAAAGCTGAGAACATCCTCGTCGGCATTTACGGAGAGATTAAGATATCGGATTTTGGCTGGAGTGTCCATGCGCCAAGTAGTCGCAGGCGTACCCAGTGTGGTACGCTAGACTACTTACCGCCTGAGATGGTCGACCCCAAGAGATACGATCAATTCTACGACGAGAAGGTGGATTTGTGGTCTCTGGGCGTTTTGATGTACGAGTTCTTGGTCGGGGAGGCACCTTTTGAGGACACACCTGTTATGACGTATAGGAGAATCGCCAAGGGGGACATGACGATTCCTTCTTTTGTCAGCACTGACGCGAGAGACCTTATTAGCAGAGTGAGTCATGCTGCCTTTACTGCCAACTGGAACAAACTGCTAACTTCCATCAAGCTGCTCGTTGTTGACCCTGAGAAGAGAATACCCTTGGTGGAAGTCCAGCAACATCCTTGGGTCGTCAAACACTGCTGCAGGATTGAGAAAGAGAAGTCAGAGTAACGGAAAGACGAATGATGATATGACCCCGTCGCATTGTGGCATGGTCCGTCCTTTAACGCCAACCCCAACCTTTCCCCCTTGCCCCGAAGCCCC
>NRSZ01000655.1:60789-97927 GCA_002901185.1 Tolypocladium capitatum
GGATACTCCGAGCATGTTTATTGTGTACTATTAAGGCAGTGTATCCCGATCCCCCATAACAATAAAGCAACTATTGCTTCGTCGAGATTCTCCTGGTAAACAATGTGTGTATAATACTCCAGATCACGTTCCTATCCGGTGTGTCCACCAGATGCTTTGCATGTATAATCTCTTCTTGGCCGTCTATAGATGCACTTATATTCCGCCTCATCCCAATCACATCTACGAGCCGTCTTCCTTTGCAGCGACGAGCCTCACTCACACAGTCCTCGTCTCCGTAATCGACTCCCCAAATGGCTCCTCCACCACAAACCCATCCCTTCCCGTCCCCAGCTCGAATACCTTTCTCCCTCGCAGCCACGTCTCGCGCACACGGCCCGTGAACGCGCGCCCTTCCCACGGCGAGCAGCGATTCTTCCAGCGCATGTCGCCCTGCGCAAACGTCCACGCCTCGGCGTCGTCGAAGACGCACACGTCGGCGTCCATGCCGGCCCGCAGCGCGCCCTTGCGGTGCGCCAGCCCGACCTGCGCCGCTGTCGCCTGGCAGCACAGGCGCACCATGTCCATTATCGTGGGCGCCTTGACGGATGAGGAGGAGCGCTGCTTGGCGGCCGTGTGCAGGATGGGCAGGCCAAGGCCAACGGAAGAGATGCCGCCCCAGGCTGCCATGAAGTCTCCCGAGGATGCCTTGCGGTCGTCTTGATGCGCGGCAGGAGTTGGTTCGGGGGCCTTGCGTAAGTGCTCGGGCAGGAGCTTGAGCTCTGGCGTGCAGGGTGAATGATCAGACACGACCGTCTTGATACACGAGTCCGCCGCCACGAGCTCCTCCCATAGGCCGTCGCGGTTCTTGCCCTCTCGGATCGGAGGGCAGCACTTGTGCCTGGTGTCGCCTCTCTCGATTTCCTCGGCCGACAGCCCCAGGTAGTGGAAACACGTCTCGGCCGTGATGTTGACGCCTTGGGCCCTCGCAGCCTTGAGCAGTGGGATACACTGTGTGGCTGACAGGTGAACAATGTGCAGGTGAAGCGACGGCGCTATGTGTGCGAGCGAGAGAATCTCCTCAATGGCACGCGTCTCGTATGATGGAGGACGAGAGTCGAGGAAGGTCCTGTAGGCCGTGAGATCTCCGCTCGGCGCTGCCTGCTGGGCGCCGTCGGCCTCGGCGGGAACCATCTCGGCGTGAAACATGAGTGTCGTCGCGCTGTCCTTGAGCGTGTCCATGGCCAGGGCCACGTCCTTGGACGACACGGCCGGGAACTCGTCAACCTACATGGCATCGCATCAGCATTACCCGCCCACCAACAGTTCCCGCGGCTGCACCCACACCAGACTCGATCAAGAAGCCCTTGAAGCCCCGGACGCCAGCTTCCACCAGCGGCTTCAGCTCGTGCGCATTCCCCGGGATCACCCCCCCATAGAAGCCCACGTCGACCCAGCACTGGCCGCGGCTCGCCCGCAGCTTCTCCTCGAAGCCCCCGAGCGTCGTCGTCGGCGGGATGGCGTTGAGTGGCATGTCCACCACCGTCGTCACGCCCCCGCTGGCCGCGGCGCGCGTGCCCGTCCAGAAGCCCTCCCACTCGGTCCGCCCCGGCTCATTGAGGTGGACGTGGGCGTCGACGAGCCCCGGCAGCAGCAGCTTCGGTGAGTGGTCCACGTAGACGGAGCCAGGCGGGAGGCCGCTCTCGGGGAGGACTTCTGCCGTGACAGAGACAATCTTGCCGGTCACGGGCGATGCGGCGATTGTGGCGGGAGAGAGGATGAGGGTGTCGTCGGAGAGGGTGAGGACGGCACGGGTTGACACGAGGACGATGAGGGGGCCCGCGTCTGGCAACTCGGCTGCCGCCATGATGGCAGTCGGGCCCGAGGGTGAGAGGGGGATTGTGAAATGGTCAAAGCCAAGTGATGAGTCTGGGCTTGATAATTGACGAGGCGAAGTCTAGAGAGGGGGACCGCTAGATAAGGCTGTCCGTCCATCACAGGCAAGCCACCCATCGTCGGCCGGCGCCGAGCCCTGGACATTGGGGACCATGCTTGTTTGGGTCGCGGCTTGTCTCATCAGCTAGTTGCTTTTCCGTACTTCGTACTTTGAACTTGGTATGCCATTCTTTGCCATTCTTTCGATTCCACATGCGAGCGGCTGCTTCTTCTGGTTGGGCGGTCCGTGCTGACTGAGCCATACGTGGGGGCCACCTCAAAAGGTCACGCATAGATATTCATTAAAGACGATTTTACACATCAAGATGCGGCATCACTCATCTCCCATCATATCCAATGATATTATCCGCGTTGGCGCATTTGTTCCTCAAACAGGTGATCGACTTTCGGTCAATACTGTTCCATCTCCTCTCCCGTCCTGAAAAGTCCAGGTCTCCGGTATGGACAATGTCCGGTGATGATTGTATAGATAACCGACGCAATGCTGGAAATATATGTTTGAGCAGTCGAGACGAATCACGGAACCAATTTAGGCATGCATAACACGCTGCAGATATGGATTGCCATTTGTCAAAGCAAGAGTCTAAATATGTGTGCTTCCCATTGACAACGCCAGATCCTGAGCTTGAGCTGGAGCGGATCCTCCTTGCCGTAATAATCATGACAGTCAAACCATGCAGAGAAATCGCCAGCGCCGCTCTACCTCTACCTGTATAGCTAAATTGCTTCCGGATCATGCAAGTTCACTCTACCACATGTCCCCAACCGCCCAGGTACAGTGCGCCCCTCGCTCGTCTGTCATATTTCGTGTGCAAAGGACGGTAGTCATACACGGCGAGGGAAAGCCCGCCTGTGGCTTCCCCTCTTCGTTGCCGAATTACTTTTGCCGCTTAATGGTCTTCTGCGCCATCTCGATAAGCCCGTCCTTGGCTTCGCTGTCGGGGAAGTCGGCAATTGCGGCAATTGCCATGTCCGAGTAGTCCTGTGCTAGGGCACGCGTCTGCTCGATGCCGTCGCTCCGAAGCACCAGTTCACGGGCCTGCGTTGCATTAGCACAATATCCAGCAGGGAAAGAAGCGGGCTTTGCGTCAAGGTCATGGTCGCCATACACTCTGAACGTCTCCCTCCCGCTCAAACTTGCGACCGACCAGCGCCCCGAGCTCTGGGTTCTGCCTCCAGGCAAACAACAGCGGCGCCGTCGCCAGTCCCAGCTCCAAATCGGCGCCGGCAGGCTTGCCCAAGTCCTTGCCGCTGTGAGTGTAATCCAGCATGTCATCCACCAGCTGGAACGCCAGTCCCAGATTCCGTCCGTAGGAATAGGCCTTGTCGACCGTCGTGCTGTCGGCGTTGCCGAGCAGCGCGGCGGCGCGGCAGGACTTGGAAATCAGACTGGCAGTCTTGAGATACGTCTTTTGGAGGTAATAGCTCAGCGCCTCCTCTGACCACTTGGGGCTTCGCTCGTCGCGCTCCGTGTTCTTCAACTGCATGAACTCGCCCTCGACCAGGTTCGCAATGACAGTGGCGAGCAGCTCGACGACTTCGACGTGCCGTAACCTCGCCAGGGCGACGGATGCTCGTCCGAGGAGGAAGTCACCGGCCAGGACGGCCATCTTGTTGCCAAACTCAAGATTGGCCGAGGGGGCTCCGCGCCTTGAGACCGAGTGATCAATGACATCGTCGTGCAGCAGGGAGGCTGTGTGGATCAGCTCCGTGATCTCTGCTAGCCGTCGCTGGCTCGGCAGAATGTCGAGATTTCCCGCCTGCATCTCGGGCTCCCTCGCCGTCAGCGGCATCGCTGACGGATTGACATCGGCCAGGATCTGAAGAGGAGATATTGACGAGTCGATGGCCCTTGAGCTTTGCGGAAACTCCGGGTGAGCGTTCTTGGGGCAGAGGTGGGTGGCTCGGCTCATGAGGAGCACGATGAGCGGGCGCACGTGCTTGCCCTCTGCTTGGGTGTAGTATTTGGCGACTCGGTCGAGAGACGGGTGGCCGGAGCCAAGCAGCTTTCGGATGTTGCCGGTAAGGAGCTTCATTTCCTTGGCGACGGTCCGCAGAGGGTCAATGGCCATGCCGTCGTTGGCAGCCTTGTTGACGACATTTCCCACCATGCTCGAGGCCACCTGGACGGCGGCGGCCCATGCCGAGCCCCGCCGTCGCGAGGTATGTATGCTCGCTCGGTGTATCCCCGACGGCGGGAACCGACACAACACACACGCCGGCGCGGTGATCCTGCCGGTGACGACGGCGTCGCGGAGCACCGTGGCTCCTGGACGGAGCTGCATCGCGGCGGGTTGGGTGCGGCTCTGCCAGAGCCACGGCGCAGGAGAGGGCGATTGAGACTATGACGAGACCCGGCGGCGTTGGGGGGAGCTGTGGCGGGCGATGCAGGCCCAATTGTTGGGTGGTGCGAGGGCCTGAGAGTTTGGTTGAGCTCCGACGATGTTTCCGCAGCTTTCCTTCGTGTGGCAGAGAATTAAGCGCCAGGACGGATTGAGCCGATAAGCGCGCAGCACTGAAGCACCCTACCAGATACGGCAGCGGGAGCGTCACCTCGACAGGCTGCCACTAACAATTCGCACCACCCCGACGTCGTGAGCCCGACACGTCCGCGTTCGCCCCAAGAATCCCGTATGGACAAGAGTGGTCACCGCCAACTGCGTACCTGATCCGGGCCGAGATGGTGCTCCTCACGATGACGCCGTCCATCGTGGACGGGCTGGACAAGCTGCGCGGGCTGAGAACGACGGACGAGCCCCCCGATGCTTGCGACGACGGCGAGGCGCGGACAGCAGACGACAGCGAGCCCTCGTTGGCCGAACCTGCAGTAGGCAAGCCCATATCCCACGGGCAGGTTGTCGACCTGTGGAAGAGGCTGCGGACACCATCGCAACACCCGTCGCACAGCCTGGAGAAGCTCCTGCAAGGCTCCCAGGTCTACGTCCCGCCTCCTGCGCCGAAAGCCGAGCAGGTAGGCCCCTCGGTCGTCCTGGATGAGTCGACAGCGATTACTGACATGGTCGCTCTGCAGTCGGACGAATACAAGGCCCTCATGGCCCGCCTGCGCCGCGAGGAAGCCGCTCGCGCCTACGAACGAATGGTCAACCCTCGGCCTCGCATCGAGACCTTCAGCGACCGCTTCCCGACCGCTGCGCAATCCTTTGCCGCGGTGAACCGTCCTACGGGTGCCGCAGACCTCGGCGACGACGACGTGACCCTCGGCGAAGTCCACCGCCAGGTCATGCTCATCCTCAACTTCCTCGTCAGCATAATCGGCGTCGCGGCCACGCTGTGGGTGTCGGCGCGGTGGTGGAGCCTGCCCGCACGGCTCTTTCTCACCATGGGCGGGAGCATCGTTGTGGCGATTGCAGAGGTGGGTGTGTATCAGGGCTATGTATGGAGGATGGGCCGGTCGAAATCCAGGCAAAGGGCTGTCAAGGAGGTCAAGCAGGTGGTGCAGACGTGGGTGGTGGGACAAGACGAGGGCGACAGGACTGTCCTGCTAAAGAGCAAAGAAGACGACGCAGACGGTGCACTGAGGAAGAGAGCCGTGACAGCGACGACGACGCCGGAGACATGACCATTTACGGCATGTCGCGGCCAATCGCCGCATTTATTTCTGCCACTTATACGGCTAGCATGTGACGTCGCGTAGAGTGCAACGTGTCGCCTGGTTGGGCCTCGGTCGCGTCGCGTCTCGTCGCGTCTGAATCGACGGCGTGGGGCGCCAACACCAACACATGCACCTCTCTCCGACCCATTTTGAAGACAGTTCACCCCGCCCATGCTTCGTGTTCTATCGGTTTTTGAGACGGGATCCGTCCCCCGCGAAGCTGTCATGCGCTGAGAGAGCGCGTCGAGACGTTCACCACCCGCTCCGTCGCGCCGTCAATTGCCACCGAACGCAGCCACAATGCCCAATTCGTCGCCAGAATATGCCATGTATGCGTGATCCCGCACGGAGACGCCATGGAGGTGTTGGCTAACGCGTCCCAGAACGAAGCCTGGGATGGCGCACAAGCCGTCGCGAAAGCGCGACAAGCCACTGCGGACGTACGGCAGGCGGTCCATCTCGACGCCAGAACCCCGTGGCGAACCGCCGTCGAAGAGGGTGCGCCTGGACGCCGACGAACCGACACAGGATGGAAATACCCGGAAGCCACCACAATCCGAATCCTCCCCAAGGGATCAAGCCTCTGGGCAGGCACAGAAGGACCACGAGAGCTCAGCGCAGTCCGTCCAAGGAGAGGCTCCAAAGCCGTCGTCGATCATGAGCTACTTCAAGCCTCTTCCGCCGCGTGCACGCGCCGTGCCGGCCGAGGACCCCGAGGAACCAGATCCCTCGCCATTATCCTCGAGCGCGAAGCGCCCAAAACGAAGGCCGCGCCTGTTGAGGCTTCGGGCCACGTCATCCCCCCTGGGCGACGCCCCTGAAGACCCCGCAGGCGGCAGAGATGACGCCAAGGGACTGGAAAGAGACGGCCGCGGTGACGAGGCGGATGGAGGCGGCGGCGGGAAAGGCCGGGGCAGTCCGTTGCGTGACGGCGCAGACAACCACCTGAAGCGGACGAAAAGGGGCGAGAGTTTGGACGAGGCCAGGCCCGGCGGAACGACCAAGACGAAGAGGGCGCCGACGGTCCAGACGACGTTGAATCTCTCGGCGCAAGCGGCGTTTGCCGAGTGCAAGGTCTGCGACACGGTGTGGAATCCTCTGTACCCTGACGATGTCAGATATCACTCGAAGCGCCACGCGACGGTGATGCGGGCAAAGAGGAAGCAGGAGGATGGATTATAGACTATGATTATGGCACCCAATAATCATTAGTTTGCTCATCATCTCAAGTTGCGTACGGGTGGGTTACTGGCAAAACTCCGACCTCGGGAGCCACCACGCCGGACCCTTCACGCCAACTCCAGGACGGCCGTCTTCACCCATCCGAGCTCACACCCCCCTCCCTCCGACTCCCCGACCCTCCCCTCGAGCAACTGCCCGCCGCCCGCGACGCACGCGCACCGAAACTCGGCGCTCGCCATGTCCGGCCCCTGCACGCCGTACAGCCGGGCCCGCGCCATGCACGCGGCCCAGGCGCACAGGTCGTGCCGCTGCTCCTCGACGCACGCCTGGCTGTGCGGCGAGCCCGTCTCCGCGGCCGTGGGGCGCGTCAGGTCGGGGAAGTTGTTGAACACCTCCGCGTAGTCCGTCTCGGCCCTGACGAGCTCCTCGATGCGCGCGACCGTGGCGGCGCTGATCCACTCCCCGTTCTCGGGGCCGCGGCTTGCGCCCGGCATGGCGGGAGGCTGGGTGGCAGTGGCAGCGGTGCCGTGCGCCCGATGAATGGTCCGGTCTGCGGCAGGTTCTTGTTCATGCAGCGGGGACGTATCGGGGTCCATGGTGTCTTAGGGATATTTAAACCGGAGGGCCATGCGCCGCGAATCCCTCTGTGGGCAGCGATGCTCGTGAGTCTGCGACACGGCGGTTGGTTGGTTGGACTGCGCAAACAGACACGGCGTCGCTGTTCACTGATCGTCCGTCTGGCTGTTCAGTCAGAGAAGCAAGACGACGTGCACGCATACCACAAAGCAGGCGCGACCGGCGCATCACTGCAAGTCAAAGGGACCAGCACATCAGACTGTCGACGCGACATGGCGCCTCCCTGTGCTGCGCGACACGCCAAGACACCATCGCATCAAAGGACGCATCAAAGGACGCACACAGGCGATTCATCATGTGTAACTGCAATAGTCCATTGACTATGTGACACGGATCCAGGTGAACCTCAGGTCGAGTTATAAACAGCGCGGTGGTGTAAATAAATAACTATTCAACCGGGCCACGTTTTGATCCGCAAAGACAACATCCGGCACGAGCATACAGTGGCCCAGAGGCCAAGTAGAGACTGGAGGGGGTATCGGTGCCGTCGTCGCCATCATATGCTACAAACTGAACAATACATGATTGGGTCTCCAACTATGTACGAAACGCCCCCCACGACATGTCATGGTGGTTGTCGGCTCTCCCTCCGTTAATAGTTCCGGTCGTCGTCGGAGTGGAGGGTCTTGCTGCCCGGCGCGTTGGTGGCGACCTTCTCGAAGTGGTACAGCGGCGGCCGGGTGGCGTGGCGCTGGAAGAGGAAGTACTTCTTGAAGAACCAGGGAATCGTCTCGGTGATCTGGTACCAGGCGAACTTGCGGACGGGGACGGCAAACACCCAGTCCAGCTCCTCCAGGGTACGCTGCATGGTCTCCGGAACCCAGAGGAAGATCATGATGAAGGCGGCCACGTTGAATCCTGCGTACAAGCCGAAGGCGCCGACGGTGTGGACCTGCTTGAGAAGGAAGGGGAACGTGATTCCGAGAACGGAAGCCTTGGAGGGGTTAGCGAGGGTATTTTGGAGACGTTTTGGAGACATGGGACGGGAGACATACCCAGAACAAGCACGTGGCGACGGCGAAACCCATGCCAGTCTCTCGGTGAGACAGGGGGTAGACTTCGGCACTGTAGGTGAACGGCACAGGACCTTCACCGGGCGAGTAGAAGGCTGTCATGCAAAGTCAGCGCCGGGTCCACGGTTGTCCATGGGGGAGTATACGTACCTCCAAAGAGGAAGACAAACAAGCACACCAAGCCTGTACGCGCCGAGTTCGGGTCGTCCACGGTACCCTTGGGCATGAGCGTGCAGAGTCCGGCGACGAGCAGAGTCCAGAACTATGCATGCCGTTAGAAGTCGTGGTCAGGGAGGGCTCGAGGTTCAGCGCAACGTACCATGTTGGGGAAGGTGAACAGAAGCAGGCTTCGTCGTCCAAACTAGCGGAGCTGTTAACAAACGTCGTCCTGCACTCGGGGGCAGACTCGAGTCGGCTTACAGTGTCAATGGTGTAGAAGGCAGGGAAGGCAAACAGCCAGTTCACGAGACCGAAGCCGAAAGAACCAATCATGGCCTTGAATTCTCCGAGGCCGGCGTCGACGAAGATGGTGGTCGAGTAGAAAGCAATGATGTTGATACCACACATCTGCTGGGCAATCATGACGGTGAAGGCCGCCAGGTTGGCTCGGCGAACACGAGGAATCGTGAAGAGCTGGGTGAAGCGGGTGACGTAGTTGGTCTTGCCAACGAGCTCTCTCTCAATCTCGAGCTGGGCGCTGATGTAGTAGATGTCTCGGGCGACCTGGATCTCATGGTTTCGGAGCACCAGCATGGACTTCCAAGCCTCGGGATAGCGCCCCTTCTTCATGTACCAACGGGGAGACTCGGGGCACAGGTAGATGAACAGCATCAGGGGAACGGCCGGGATGAAGGGAGCGCCTGAGGGGGGCTGTCGTCAGCAACTCGGTTCAGTGGAAATGTTGCATCGGGCCATTGCTCACCAAGCATCAGTCGCCAGTTGATACCGTCGACGTGGAAGACGGCGAGGTTGAAGGCAGTTCCAAGCAGGATACCAAACGCGGTCCACATCTCTGTTCTTGGCATTAGCGAAGAGGAACTCATCCATCACCGCGGGTAGCACATACGCCATGACATGACCAAAGCTCCTCGGATGGAAGCGGGGGCATTCTCGGCGGCGTAGATGGGCACGGTGGAGGCCTTGGCACCCATGCCGATACCCATGAGCAGACGGCAGGCCAGTTGCTGTTCCCAGGTATGGCAGAAAGCAGAACCGATGACGGGCCAGATGCAGAAGTGGGCGGCAAAGAAGATGGTGCCTGGTATGAGAGTCAGCGTCGGCTGCTGCGCGGCAATGCGACGGCCAATCAACGGGGGTGCGGGCAAACTCACCTCGACGGCCCAACCAGTTGTTGAGGGGATCAGAGAGCCAGCAGCCGATGAATCTGGGACAGACACGTCAGCGGCCCGCAGGTTCAAGGCACGGGGACCGAGTCTACTCACGCGCTACCGATGTAGGGACCAGCGTTGAGAAGACCGACGATGATGCTGTCTCGGTTGCTGTCGGGGTCGTCGATTCCATAGTATTTCGGGAAGAAGATGGTGGCTCCGTTACTTCCGGTCTGGTCCCAGCCCTGGACGGCGGCGCCGATGGAGCAGGTGGCGATGGTGAGGAACAGCCTCATGGGCATGCGCCACCTGTACTTGGTCTCGATGTCGAGGACTTCGAGTTCGTCCGGCTCGAGCTTCTCAGGGCCATCGATGGCCTCCAACTCGGTGGGGTTCTGTGCGACGAGGGCACCCTTCTTCAGCATGGCGACATGGTCTTGCAGACCTCTGCTTTCGGCGAAGGCCTCGACATCGCGCATAAGCTGCTCACGGGAGATGCCGGCGAGGGGATTGCGAATCCTGGCACTCGTCAGACCTTGCACTTCCGGGTCGCAAATCAAGTCGGTCGCTACATACTTGGCTTCGAGGGATTTGTTCACATCCACCTGTTCGGCGTGGGTAACGCCCTTCTCCTCCTCCACGCCTTGGTGGCCCTTGGGCTCCGGGCTGCGAGACGCAAGTCAGCACGGCGGTTCCCGCGTCGATGCGCAGGGCGGACAGGCGCGGACGAACCTGATGTCTGCCATTGCGAAGCTTCACGGAGAAATCGAGAAGCAGCGGGGGAGGGGTGGGGGTCAGAGTGCCCGTGGTGGAGGATGAGGAGGGAGAGACGAACGGCCCCGGAGGCGGGGAGACAATGTCTTATTTGTGGTCGCGTGTGAGCAGCCACCGGGCTTCCCCAGAAGATGCTTCATGGCAGCGGCACCGGCAGCAGCACCGGCGCGGACCAACAAATTACGCAGCAGGGAAGCCCATCCTTCTGCATCTCACCGCTTGCATACAGGTCTGTGGATCATGTGGTGTAGCCCGTATGCCGCGCGTGTGGACGTGTTCGCTGCTTGCACAAGTCGACTGGGGACGCGCCGCGCCCACCCACAAGACCGTCGTCGCGCACTCCGTGCCGCCAATTCCCCAATCAACGACGGACCTGTTCCCCGTCCCGCCCCCGCCCCGGGCGGGTCGCAATAAGCAGACGCCCCCTACGTCGGTGCAAACTTCCCGCGGCTCCCTCGTTCCCTCGGGCCCTTGGCGGCTTGGGTCCTTGGCGGCTTGGGCCCTTGGCGGCTTGGGCCCAGGCCTGGGGGACTTCGGTTCAGCGACTCCATGCCACCGGACCAGAGAGTGACGTGAGGACAGAACAGACGCAGCGCGAGGCCCTTGTCGACCCGTTTGCGTGCGGCAACAGCATCGCCGCCGCCGCGCCGGAGAGCGTGAGGCCGCCCCATGCCTCCCAGACGGTGGCCACACCCCTCGGTGCCGCCATGGGCTGGCCGGTAGGCCTCGGCCTTTCGTCTCCATGCTGACGGCCGGCGCATCCACGTGCCGAGCGTTCTGGAATTTCCCCAGACCCGTCGTCTATTACGAACACGCCACTGTCGAACAATACGGCGTGGTGGTTGCGACAACAGGCAGCAGAGTTCCTGGTTGATGGACTGAGGGGGCCGTCCGGCTGCGGACCCGGGGCCACATCCAAACCATGACGCCCCTCTCCCATCCGTTGTCCGCCTGGGCGCCACTTGCCGATCTCTCCGTCGAGCCTTGCCGCATCTGGCGTCGCTGGCGTAGGCGAGCTCGACGGCGCCGCATCCCCACGCCGCCACGTCCAGCGAATCAAGGCGCCGCGCTGCCGTTCGTTATTCTGTTGCCTGATCTTTTGTGCAAAAGTGGCGCCCAGATAAACTCGCCTTTCAACACCCCTGCTAGCGCACACGGCGGTGGTGCCGCTCCCGTTGCAGGACCTCGCTATTCGCTAGGCTCTCGTGCAACCACACGATGCCGGGTCGCGGCTCGTCGAGGAGTGTCTTGCTCAGGCGCCCGTGGAGCGGCTGATGGCGCGGCTTGGACGGGAGCGCCGGGAGCGCCGGGGTGACCGAGGGAGAGCATCGTGGAGTGATGTGGCGTTGAGCGAAGTAAGCGCTGGTGGTGCGTGGTCGAGGTTTCGCGACGGAGCTGCGGGCGGGTCGCACGCACGTGATGCTGAATGTGGTGGCGGTACTCGTACGAGTACTTCGTACGAAGTAGAAACACGCGGAGAACATGCGCCAATGCATGCGTGGCAGACCCGTGCTGTCTGAAGATGGCGAGTAGTGGGCTCAACTACTCGTAAATCTCGTACTTCAGTCGACGAGTATGGACGATTACGAGTAACACTTTTCTTTAATGGCAGCGCCCCCGGGGGGGCCAGCCCCTGCTATGCTTACTAGGCTGGGCCGAAGCCCCTAGTTTTCACCACCGAGCTCGGACCAACCTCGACCCGATGCATGGACGGAGTACGGAGCAAAGGATATAGGTTTTCCCCAGGGTTTTTCCTATACCAGTTAAGAGCAGAAGACCTAGAGCTCTTTGTGGCTAGCCAGTGTAATAAACTTCGTCGTCTTCGTCTTTTCGTCAATGCATCAACCACCCCGCCGCCCGCCGCCCGCCGCCACGTGCCATGTCGGAAGCGATTAACAATCAATTCTTAATGCGTTACGAGTACGGCCAACATGCCTCGCGTCGAGGGCCAAGAGCATCCGGGACCGCACACCAGGGATGCGACGGCCCAGCTGGCGCCCTACTCGTTGGCGTCCAAGGCACGCGCCGGTAATCGCCAATGCCGTGCCTTCTTCAACAAAGGGCATTGCTTGCTGCCCGCGGATAACCCGACTTGGAGAGTGTACTTCATCGTGCCATCTACTCGTACTCGTACTCCGTACTCGTACTCGCATTAGCAATATATTAATAATGTTTTTGCTAATAGTCCGTAAATCGAGTAATTGCGCAAAAATACCACGGCGACTACTCCACTTTAAAATGCCGCGGGCCAATTGAAATATTTAGAGCACCGGTCAAGGCTACGTCAAGGCCCACTCAGGTCCGTTTACATACCCACTGTCCCACCCATATTTCTTTTTTAAAATTATGCAATCCTGGGGTTTATATGGGTTCGAAAAGAACAAGTGGAAACTTGCTCGTACCCACTGTTATACATCGTCCTCGGAGCCATCAGGCCCGTTTCGAGCATATCTCTAGAGGAAAGCACTACAACTATGCGCCCGCAAGCTCGAGCTAGTTCTAGGGGAAAGCCGGGTAGTGGGAAAACGAAGAACAAAAACCGCTCGATAATGCAACTCGTAGATGTACGAGTAGATGCCAAGGGAGCCTCCAAAGCCCTCGAACCCCAGGCGCTTGGCGTGACTAGCAACAGCGCTAGTCACCAACTTCCAAAACGTGCGTCCTTGACAAACTCGCCGGCCTCCCTAAAAATGCACCGACCCTACCGGAAGCTCTTGCGAATCGCACCGACCAACACACGAGTGGGTGTATCCAGGCGACAACCACGAGGACGGTGGAGCCTCTGTTGGTCGCCAAGGCTCGTTTTTGGCTTGTTGGGGCTTGTTATTGTCTTGGGGGCTTGTTATTGTCTCGGGGCCCGGCAAGCGGGCAAGCGGACCTGAATACGCGCTCTTTGCCCTTGCTCTAGAGTATTCGCCTCGCCAGCACAATCCCGCCGCCGACATGCACCGGGCAGCTGATGACACCGGGCTGTGCCTGTGAAGGTGGGTGGCTCAGCTGTCATCCGAACCCGAGGCTAGCCTCTGGGCCAAGTGACACACGCGTACGAAGTACGAAGTAGGAAATACTTGTAATGCTCGTCAAATTCGCTCATCTCGCCATGCAGCAAGCAGGGTTGCACGTCCGTCGCTCAGCCGAACGGCGCCTCGTGATCCGCTCATGCAAAACGAAGGGCGAGTTCTCCGTACCGAGTACCCGCAAAGCCCTTGCCGGCGCTAATGGACAATAGCCGCATTGCTACTCCGTAGTCGCATCTCCACCGCTGAGGTTCGAGGCGGAGGCGTCCGTGACATGCCGGTTGTTGGCTGGAAAGCCGATGCCTAGGGATGCGAATGCTGGTGCCTGTTGGCTATGGGTCCATGTCCAATTGCATCTCGGTGGGTGGGTTGGCCTCGTCGTATGACTCCCGCGCTTCGTTCGGAATACTCGGCTCGTCTATTCAGCCCAACAATGGCTCTTGGGCGCTGTCTCGGGAGGAGCTTTGCCCTGGTCGTTTAGGTGTGGGGATGCGCGGATGCTGGAGAAGTCGTCCGTCCGGGGAACCATCACGATCTGCGGGCAGAGTCACAATTGGCTAGAGAGGCCCGATAACAGGTTGCAATCGTCCGGTTCAAGCCTTCTGGGGAAACCCGGGATGGGCGGATGCGGAGAGCGTTTCTATTCTGTCCATTGCAACATGTTGCCGCTGACACGGGCACTCGGAACACGCCTGCGTTGATGCTTGGTGGCTTGGTGTTGAAGAAGACGACTCGTCTTCCCCCTGGCTGGTGGTTCCTGACATGAGTTTCTTAATGGTTGAGTCCTTTTGACGTTGTCACCTGCAGGCGCACTCTATCGCCGCAGAGGCCGATTGCGGTTGGCAGAAGGATTTTGATGCCTGTCGTGAGAGATGGAACGTCGCCTCGTGTACAAAGTCCGACGTCAAACGCATCATGTGCTCCTTTCCGGAATCTGACACTTCCTCGATGATCTCATGCGCATGGTGCCCATGCTAGAATCCACAACAGTTACTACATACTTTATTTATATATTAGCCAGTCATCTCCGATACCTGAAACTGGCTTCCTCTTGTCTTCATGTTCCCTTGGATTGCACAATACAACCCCCCCTCCTTAATGGACGAACAACACTCGTCAGGCACAAGGGTTGAAGAGAAGTATTATCAATATACTGCCAACCTTTGACTCCCCGCACATGAACCTCCTCTACCGTGACGCGAGGTAACACGCCTTATACCACCTGTGCTCGCCAGACTCCCCATCCACCCACAAGATTTCTCAATCTGAAGAAACATCCACCGTCCATTCCACCTCGACCACGCACAAGCGACGCAAGATACGAACCCGACAAACTCGTGCCTCCCTACACCATGCAATCTGAAGCCCATCAACCAGCAGCCCTAAGCCCCCATCCACTCACATCAATCTTCAGCGTCCATTCAACCCCATGACCCTTTCTGACTCAATTTGACTCAGTTTTGACAGAACCACAGGCAAACGACTGGTTTCTGACCGGGTAGCCCGGTTCTTGTGGTATCCCATCCGACCTCGCCAATCGTTTTTTTCATCGTCTCCTTGTCGCCCCCGTTGATTTCCAGCCCCTTATACCACTTACCGCCCCCGCCGCTCATGATTTCAAACACCCTGTTCTTCTTCGCCACAGCGTTGGTGCACCCGTAACCCTTCAGAAGCTCAGCGAACGTCGTATTGCAGGGGATGTGAGATGCCAGGAATGGGATCTGGGTAGTGGCAGGCAACTGCCATGGCGGGATGTCTGATCGGAACGCGTGGACCTTGGTGTGCTCGGCCGGGAAGAAGTAGTTGTAGCCGGGCTCACAACCAACCCCACCGGACGAGTTGGTCATCTGTGCGGCGGGCATTTTTGGGTCGATGGCCGGCCACGGCTGTGGCTGCCGAGGCAAGATGTTTCCCGTGCCATTCGGCTGGCAGGAGAACGTCTGCGGCGCGTAAAACCCACCGGCCGGGGCCTGCGGAGGCAAGGTAGGGTAGGCGGCCGCGGGGGGCCAGCCCTGTCCCGCTGTGTTGTACATTCCGTAAGTCATGTTAGCCCAAGGGCCGTACTGAGGCACCGTACCGAAGTTATATCCGGGACCTCCATGGTGATGAATGTATGGCTGTCCTTGGCTTGGGACAGGGGCACCGTAGGGGGCAAAGGGTGGGCGTAGCCCCCGTTCGTCGCGCCCGGTGATGGGATTCCATCCGCCGGACATGATGTCGAACGCGAGAAGAAAGAAAGACTGAGAGGAGACCTTGTTAGGATGAAGGCAGCAAGGATGGCGAACTCAGGAAAGAGGCTGCCAGGTATGGACCCAGCGTTGAGCGGACTGGTCAAAGCCGGCTTGCCAGTAACCTGGGACTGGACCTTGACGTGTCGGGTCCCAGAACGTGGGCGGGTTGAGGTAGTAGATGTTCGGTGATTCCACAAAGAAGGTTCGCGGAGCTTCTGATGGCTGTTGTCGGATAGGGTGTTCGCTACCCAAGTGTTCGAGGGCGGAGGAGTGGGCTGCTTTATAGATTAGCTTGGACGACCAGCGATGCCTGCATGCTTGACAGTCATCGGGAACACGGCCATTCAGTCATGGCCCTCGTGGTTCCGATGAGCAGCAAACACGCAGCCAGAGGTAAGTGGGACGACGAACCTGATGAGTCGGAGACGTCGTCGTCACCACTCACGTCTGTCTGCGTCTCCTCGTCGTCTGACTCGAGCTGGATGTCAAGATGTGCAGCAAACACCTCGGTGCTCCAGATAACTTGGTCGCGACGGTCCAAGAAAGCGCCAACAACGATCCAAGCCCAGAAAGGAGGCTCTTGGCTGGCCTCCAGATACTGGGTGACCACGAGCTTCGTGGCTGGGGACGGGAGGAAGTCTCCGTCGACCTCTATCGTCCGGCACCGAGCCTGCGTCAGATTGGGCATGGAGATTGCGGGATGCTGAGGACTGTGCAGCCATACAGCCGTGTCCGGATGGCTCGGGCGTGCGATGTCTTGCGTGGGCTGTCTACCCAAACTCAGGAGGACACGAGAGTTGTCCGTCTGGGTCGAGGGAGGGACAAGCGTCTGGGAGCCCGTGGTTAAATAGCTGTCCACGGATGGCCTGGCTCGGCGGTGACTTCTGGGGTACAGCAAGAAGCAGCTACGTAAGACCGCTCTGTTGGAACTCCATTCTGTCTTCGTCTCATGTGCATGCTGAATCACCAAGACCGGCATCTCCTTGTCCGGAATCACGGCAAGGCAAGCGATGGCCTGACGCGGCGACATATTGGATGGCTCGGCCAGTCGGCCAAGTCGAGCGCCTGACTCCAGAGGCCATCTGTGAGTCCCTCTGCAGACGCGGTCGGTCGGATCCCGGGCCTGCGTCGGCGTAGAGTGGCGCTACGGCGACACCAGACACTGAGCGGTCACCCAGTCGACCCACCCAAAGGTCTAATGTGTTCTGTTGTCAGTCGGTAGGAGATTGCTCTGATGAAGTGCGTCTCATTCGACTGCCGGTGGGATCTGGCCACCGCCACCAGGTCGCACGGTACGTCCCTTGAGCAAACTCAAGATCCAGCTCAGCCCGGGACCGTCCCGTTAGACGTGTTGAGCAAGCATCCGTGACAAGAGTGGCCGTGCATTTCATGGCGATGAACTGAATCTCGTCGTCGGAATATGCTGTACAGTGGCACGGCACTGAGGGCAAGCATTCAGCTTGTACCTCGGACCAAGTCACCACTCAGTGAATAGGGGAAACAGCTCCACGACCGGCGTTTGATGCAGACAGCAAGATCCATACTTGTTTAGCATTGACCGAAACAAATAGAACAGATGCTCGCCCACGGGTGCCCCGGCACGCCTGACTGTTGCCTCACTCATCGTCATTGGTGTCACCTGGCACGACTCGAACGGCACCGCCCTTCTTCGTCGACTCAGCCTCTTTTTTCAGCTGGTTTCGTCTCTCGGTTTCAGAAACCAAGCCCTTGAGGTAGACCTCGGCCTGGACCGTGGCGCTGTACGCCGCCGGGGTCCAGTTCCAGATGTTGCGTCTCTCCACGTCTGCCCCCGCAGCTAGGAGTGTCCGCAGCCCAAGCAGGTTCCCATTGCTGCTTGCAAAATGAAGGGCCGTATTCCCTTCCGCGTCGGCTCTCTGCACCGCCTCGTAGGCACCTCCCGGGACGTAGGTCAGCAGGATCTGGAGAGGCGTGTCCCAGCCTCCCATGCTGGCCTCCATGATGGCATCCCGACCCCTGATGTCTCGCCTGAGTATGCTGTCTCTGTCGTTTTCGCAGAGCAAATGGACGACATCGGTGCGTCCGGCACTGGCAGCCAACATGAGCGCAGTCTGATGGTTTTCGTTGAGCGCGGGGCATGGGTCTTCGTGTCCGGCGAGGAGCAGCGTCTCGCAGATGTCTCTGTGGCCCAACGACGCAGCCAGGTGCAGATTCGAGTTTGAGAGGCCAATAAGAGAGTGATCCGGATTGTGGAGGAGCGGGGGGTGGGACTTGAGAATCCGTTTGACGAGGAGAGCGTCACCGGCGTGAATGGCACGTCGCAAGCGAATCGAAGGGTCGATCCTATACCAGAGAAGGAAGGGTTAGCTCTACACCGCGGCGGGACGAAGCAACGAACTCACATGGTGGAAGATATGACATGGCGCAAGAGACCCGATCAGACGAGCATGCCTGAGAAAGGCGAAGTGTTGATCAACACTCGTGCATCGACAGATGCCTGGTGAACATGGCAGCCGTGAAGCGCGGCGTCGGTGTTTCGGCGGAGGTTTCACCGTGGAGCCGCCTGATTGGCGCTGGACTACAGCGGGGTTCGCCCCTCAATGCTTGCCCCCAGACTCTAATAACAAGCAACCTGTGCCGCTGATGGCCGCTCTGACCTGACGGGACGTCTGCAGACGTTGAACCATGATTCAAAGGGCGGACTTTTCTGCTTGGCCTGGCGCTACTCCAGCCGCGCTAGACACTAGGTTTCGGGTTGTTGAAGGCCGCCACGAATGCAGTCTGCTCGCGGTGCTGCAAGTGTAGTAGTCGCAAGCAACAGGACGGAAGAGACGCCGTTAATATGTATTGCGTAAGTCGGGAAAGAGTATAAAGGAACGGTGTCGTGGTTTACTGAGGAGCAAATGGATGTTGAAGTACGTGGTGGATGGGCGACGCCTCCTATATCTTCATAGGTAGTTCAACTCTTCAAATTTCTCACACACAACCTAAAAAGCATCTACCGCAATGTCATTTGCGGTAACATTGGAACCTCTATGTCGCCGGCAGCTCGCCCTCCTGACGAGCGTTGCGGTCTCCCAGGTATGGCGCAGCAGGCGGTGCAGCGGACTCCTCATCAGCCATTTATCCCGTGGCATATAGAGGAAGCAGGAAATACATCCAACTAGGGGTAATATTAAGGCTTACGACCGCTATTCTAGCGTCTGCGAGAGGCGAAGCCGGGTCCTTTAGCGTGCCGGGTTTGTCGACGGATGTGTATATCCCAAAGGCAGCTTCAAGGAGTCAATAGAAGACGGTATTTGCTTGGCGTTTTGTGGAATGCCATTCTTAGCCTAGATCCCTGGCTGTAATCCGTTGAATAGGGACTTTGGTTGACGTGAAGGACGACATCTTGCTGGGTTGAAGAATCATCGTCTGAGTGAGCCGGGAGAGAGCAGATGACGAGTGGCCATGGTCAAGAACATCAACCAGGTGGTCACTGTCGAGAACAACCGCTACATGATTCACAGTCAAGAACATCATCTACTCACAGCTCACAACAAAGCTATCACATTCACCAAGAAGGCCCTGTAACCCATTGTCTGTGGATCGCACCTTCTTGGCACTGCGACACTTCACCCTCTGCAGTGAGTCAACCTCGACCATGTGTATATATGCTTCAAGATCCTCCCAGCACTGCCACTTGGTCCACATGGTGTTTGGAAACGAGCTCTCAGCACCTATTTTGCACTTTATCGTACGAATCCAATCGCATTCCGTGGCAAAATGATGTCTCCCGCTTGGGCCACAGAGACGACGGCGGAGTTTAAACAAGACCTCGACACCTTGAGCACCGAGACAACGGCCGAAGCACAGGACATAGTCCAGCTCGGCAATGAAATCATCGCCGCGCTCCACAAGTACCCATACCTCGACTTCATACAGCTAGTCGACGACTGCGCCTCGCTCCTCGTGACGCGATCGCGGGCAATCGCCTGGTACGAGGAGAGGGGCAGGAAACACGGTATTCTACCCGAGGTGCAGTCGGAGCTACGACGCATTCGCATTCGATTGGACAACCTCATGCGCGAGCAGGAAGCGAAGGAGAGAAGGGAGCGTCTTGCGGATACAGAAAAGTGAGGAACTGGCCAGACAGCGCAGTGCTCGGGCGAGCTGTGAGGGACTTGGAATGGGCGATGGATGCAGCAGAGTCAGATGTACTCCCTACTTGGCAATGACAAACGGACACGCAAGCGGCCGCTTGACGTCTTAAGTGGTTACTCGTTCATGGAAGTGATGCGAGAGCCGATGAGTTGGCAATACATATCCCCTGTCAACTCATGTTAGCCTCGTAAAATGTTGATATTTGATCGCCAAGGTTAGGCTGCCGATCGGGGTCGACCGGAGAACACATGGAGAGGAAGCAGTGGCAGGCGACGTCATTGGCAACCCTCAAGTTTGGGAGGGGGCGTATAATGATTAGCGGATGGACGCAATGCGTGCTTCGATTGGTAAACGAACACCGGGGAGCGAGAGAATCAAGCGATTCCTCGTATGCATGTCACGAGCCAGGAACGCAATCCGTGGAGCAGCGGTAAGGCTTGCAGGTCCCGTCTTGCCCCACAACTAGCGTAGTACTTTGATTGTGGCGATAACTCTAGTGCAGCAGCTTGTACTCCGTACGGAGTACCAAGAAGGTTTGTTGATACTCCCATCACAATGCTCCAGCGCCTCGCATCTGATTGGTTTTGGCCCTGTAATTTTGACCCACAAGCCTTACCGCTGCCCAAGGGATAAGCTGACATCATACGTACGACGGCAGGTCCACCCCTGCGGACTTATCGGACCCCGCAGCGCCGATGCTGAGCCGAGTCCACGTGGCGCCGAATATCAGTCGACACTACTCGTACGGAGTACTTCGTGCGACGTAACATCGCGGACAAATGCCCCCATTCGGTTCGTTGGGCCGACCAAGCATTTCCTGTTGCAACTGTCAGCGACTGTGCCGTTGAGCGAGCTCGCCGTCATCCTCCGAGTCGTTGCAAGCTCTACTCGCTATTCGGGGACGCCTTGGGCCTGCCAGTGAGCCTGTGGACGTCCGAGAGTGCATCGCAACCGGTCTGGGCTGCCATTCAAGGAGGGTCAAATATGCATGTCTCTCGTGCCCTAACGGGCTCGAGGAAGCAGTCTACGTTTGTTTGGTCCAGGCCCCGGCTGCTCACATTTTACTATGGAATAAGCAGTGCAGGGTCCCCCCGTTAGATGAGTGTCTCGGCAGTCTCCCGGCCGTCAGTGCCGAGGTGCCTCTGGCTCCGTGCACAACCACCTTCAACCCAGGACGAAACGTTCCTCGTATCAATCAGTCAAAGCTGATCGGTGTGCTCTTCGCCAATGAGCGTGCCCCTACCGTTGGCATCTTGAGATCGCACCAGAGCAGTCCTCGTAAAGAGCATTCGGCTCGCTGATCGACCCCGTGGGCATCCGCACCATGGCCATCATCAACAATACCGGAAAAGACGCGGACATGATCGAGACCGATGCAGCCGACCGTGCCAGCTCACTCGATACGGCTGTGGATCAGTCCATTATTCACGAAGAGCGAGGAGAAAGGCGCTTCTCGCTATCTGGCGCTGGAAATCTCTCACTCGACGACGTCGAGGCCGTCGACGTCCGGATTCGCGACCTTTCAGTGTCGGTGAACACTGCGCCCTCATGGTTCGAGCCGGCGACTTACCAAGATCTACTGGCCGCAAAGTTCAGAACGACGCCATGCATCAAAGGCCTTTTGCGATCGGTCGCCGCCCATCTCCCACCAGGGTCCCTCACGGCTATTATTGGTGGTAGCGGATCCGGAAAGACGACGCTCCTCAACACCATGGCCGAGAGGGTAACCAGCTCGAGGTTGAGCCAGGAGGGGTCGACGACATTTAACGGGAAACTGGGCGTCCACAACATACGGCACGCCTACGTCATGCAACAGGACATCCTTCTCCCGACACTCACAGTCAGGGAGACTCTACAGTACTCAGCCGACCTGCGCCTCCCGCCATCCACATCGACCCAGGATCGCCTAAGGGTTGTCGACGAAGTCATCCGGGAGCTTGGCCTGAAAGAGTGTGCCGATACACGGATCGGCAACAGCCAGCATCGGGGCTGCTCTGGCGGCGAAAAGCGGCGTGTCAGCATCGGAGTCCAGCTGCTGGCAAACCCATCCGTGCTCTTCCTCGACGAACCAACGACGGGGCTTGACGCGACGAGTGCCTTTCAGCTGGTGCGCACTCTCAAAACCTTGGCCCGAAAGGGGCGGACCGTCATAACGACCATACACCAGCCTCGATCCGAGATTTGGGATCTATTCGATAACCTCATTGTCTTGTCCAGGGGTAGTCCGGTCTACTCTGGCTCCATCTCCGACTGTCTCCCGTGGTTCGAAGCCCAAGGGTTCCAGTTGCCGCCGTTTGTCAACCCAGCCGAGTACATCATCGATATTGCGGCCGTGGACAATCGTACACCAGAGCTGGAGGAAGAGAGCAGCACTCGCGTAAAGGTGCTGACGGCGGCTTGGCGTTCAGAGAGTGAAAGCCGTTTCGCTCCCTTGCCTACACCCATAGGCACCGGGCATCGGAAGCCGAGGTCAGAGGCCGAGAGACACGCGAGTTTCTTGCGCCAACTGCGAGTCCTGACCAACCGCACGCTCAAGGTGACATATCGGGATCCCCTCGGCATGGCGGCCTCCATCATGGAGGCAATTCTGATGGGTTTAATATCTGGCTATATGTTTTACGACCTCGGCCGTGACCAGGCCGGCATTCGGTCGCGGGAGGGTGGTCTATATACGGCAGCAGGTCTGCAAGGGTACCTGATTCTTATCTTTGAGGTCTACCGGATGACCATCGACATTCCCATCTTTGACCGCGAGTCCTCGGAGAACTGCGTTGATGCCCTACCGTTTATACTCTCACGCCGCCTGGCACGGATGCCCACCGAGGATGTTCCCGTGCCCTTTCTATTCTCGGTGTTGTTTTACTTCATGGCTGGCTTCGACCGCAGCGTCAAAAAGGTCTTCGTCTTCTTCGCCGTGTCGTTGGTCAACCAGTACGTTGCTGTAACATGCGCAATGACCTGCGTCGTGGCTGTGCGGCACTTTGCTGGGGCGAGTTTAATTGCGAACCTGGTGTACACCCTGCAGAGCACTGCCTGTGGCATGTTCATCCAGGCCAACACGTTGCCGGTGTACGTGCGATGGCTGAAGTGGATCACTTACACTGTAAGTCTTGTTCGAACGGTGCTAAACTGAGGGTATAATCTGACTCGGGCCAGTTCTACGCCTTTGGCGCCTACGTTGGCAACGAGTTTCAAGGTAGTTTATACGATTGTCCCTACCCTGGCGGCCGTTCGAATCCCGCTTGTATTCAGTACACCGGCGAGTATGTGATGGACTCACTCGGCCTTCCCAAGAACTGGGTCGCTCGCCCCATCATCATCCTGGTGTCCTTTGTTGTCTTCTTTTCCACTCTTTCGACCGTCGGGTTGCATTTTCTCAAGGTCGAAATGACTATTGCGCGTTCTCGCACGTCGGACACCGATTTATCTGCCGGCAAGGAGAACATGACGGCACGGTCCATCGCGGAAGTGCGAACCATCGACGTTGGGCTTGTTGATTTTGCACTGGCACTGGATAAACGAGCGGTTTCGGGCAAGAAGCTTCCGCGCAAAACGATCCTTCACCCTGTCACGGCAACATTCCGGGCGGGCGTGTTGAATGTCATCATGGGCCCGTCAGGCAGTGGCAAGACGTCCCTTCTGAATGCCATGGCGCTGCGGCTGCGCAATTTCATCGGCACCAAGTATCGTCCATCCGGCAAACTCACCTTCAACGGCGCTGAACCATCCGACTCGGTCATTCGGTCTGTTTGCTCCTACGTTTGCCAGGATGACGATGCGCTTCTGCCATCTTTAACTGTCCGCGAAACCCTTCGATTCGCAGCCGGATTGCGTCTGCCTTCCTTCATGAGCAGCGAGGAAAAGCACCGCCGCGCTGAGGAGGTGTTGATGAAAATGGGCTTAAAGGACTGTGCTAACAACCTGATTGGAAGCGACATGATCAAAGGCATCTCGGGTGGAGAGAAGCGTCGCGTTTCCATCGCTGTCCAGGTTCTCACTGATCCTCGAGTTCTGCTCCTCGACGAGCCTACATCTGGCCTAGATGCATTCACAGCCAGTTCCATCATGGAAGTACTTCAAGGCTTGGCGAATGAGGGCCGAACGCTCATCTTGACAATCCATCAAGCCCGCTCAGACCTATTCAGGCATTTCGGCAGCGTGCTTCTACTTGCTCGTGGGGGATCGCCAGTTTATGCAGGTTCTGCAAAGGAGATGCTGGGGTACTTTGGGAGGCATGGATATGACTGCCCGCAGCATACAAACCCGGCGGACTTTGCGCTGGATATGATAACGATTGATCTACAGAAAGAAGACAGAGAAGCTGAGAGCCGGCAAAGAGTGCAGAAACTAATCAAGCAATGGAATGATCGCGGAGAGAGGGCGCTTGAGAAGGTCGACGACCGCTTGCCGGGGATTGAAGAAACCGAGGAGCCGGACGAGAAGGCTCCTGAAACGACAGAACATGACAAGCAAGCAGAAAACGCCTCGGGATCTGACTCCATGGTGATGGATGAGCAGAGCCAAACTCTTGCCCTCGCTCACACAGCCCCCAAGCCCACATCATCACCACGCAAGTCATTCAACAAGGCAAATCTCTCAACCCCGGCCGAACTTGGCGCATTGATCCGCAAGCGAGCGTCTCTGCACATCGCGCTACCGTTACTTCTTCACCGAGCCATCATCAACACTCGTCGACAGCCACAGCTGATTATGGCGCGAACGATGCAGGTAGTTGGTTTGGCCGTCGTGTTCGCCCTGTTCTTCTCGCCACTTCACAACGACTACTTTTCGGTTCAGAACCGAATGGGTTTCGTGCAAGAAATCGGGGCGTTCTACTTCGTCGGCATGCTCCAGAATGTGGCAGTGTATCCGAACGAGCGCGACGTCTTCTACAGAGAGGACGACGACGGCTTGTATAGCGTGGATGCTTTCATGGCCTCGTACACGATCCTCGAGATACCTTTCGAGATCATCAGTTGTCTATTGTTCGGCGTGCTCGCAGCTCTGGCTGTCGGATTGCCGCGGACAGTGACAATGTACTTCGTCTGCGTCTTCGCCTGTTTCGGTGTCGTGTCCTGCGGCGAGAGTCTAGGCATCATGTTCAACACGCTCTTCGGTCATACGGGATTTGCTGTCAATCTCATGGGCATCTTCTTGAGCGTGGCGACTATCATGGCCGGCATCCTGTCCATCGACATGCCAGAGTTGTTCAAGGCCATCAACTACCTATCCCCGATCCGTTACGCGACTCGCGCCGTGGCTCCTTACTCGCTGCGTGGAGTCAACTTCACTTGCACCACTGCGCAACGACTTCCGGACGGGAGCTGTCCGATTGAGACAGGCGAGCAAGTGCTGGCGCTGTACAACTTTGATGTTGATCCGGTGGTAAATGTGGCATGTATGGCGGCATGCGTTGTCGCGTATCGCGTATTAGCCTGGGTTATGCTAAAGGCCATGAGAGCCAGATGGGGAGACAAGAAGGTACGAGACCAGAAATAAGGTCTTGAGAAGTGCCAGGACATGGCTGTCGAGGGAGCTTGCTTAGCCTAGCTCCACTCCAAATACCATTAATTATCATGATGCTGGGTTATGTAGAAGAGCGGAAGCAAATGATGATGCTTCCGGGAACCGCCGGTTTGCTTGCTGAAAATTGAGCTCGTAATATCGGTTGGCAACGACGTCGTCATGGTGCAGTCACCCTCGGAGCTTGAGAGCTGGCTGAAGTCGGACTACTCCCAAGGCGGTGGCCAAAGGAAGGCCGAGATGAAGAATCGGTCGGCCATGACGTGGTAGCAAGATCCTCAAGATGCTCGAGTCGAACCCGGGCGAGGATGTCGAAAGTATACGGACGATCAGATACAGCGCATGGGTAAAGTTGTTTCCTACTGGTAGGTCAATAGCGCATCACACTTGCAGGAGATTCTTAGAGGCCAACTAACGACTGGGCACGCCAGCAAGGGTCATCTCGCCCAGGAGGAAAAGGCAAACAGTTAGAAGTCAACAGAGGGGCGAAGAAGACCAATCGTATGTAACTCTCTCGTGCGATCAACATGGGACCCAAGGCGCTGGAAGCGGCAGTTGCTGGTGTCTGAAATGATATGGTCAACTATACGGCCCGCGAGCTCTTGACTTCTAGGCATCCATCTTAATACACGTACAAAATGCTCGCCGTGGCGTTAAGCTCCTCCGTGAACAATTCACCACGTATCTAAATTATACGTGTAGGTACTCTCGAGATTATAGTATAGGTATAGGGTAGGTAGGATTATATATTTAACTTATCTATCGTGATAACGATGCCTTATATGCCGCCGTGCAATATAACCATGATAAGACGATTAGGCAGGAGTAGTAAGGATTTCGATTGTGCAAGGACTGACCCTCGCAAGCTTCTGCCCGGCGATTCACTAATAAGCAGGAGGCGATACCTACGTAGTTCCACTTCCCGATATAGTAATTAGAACGCTATGCTAGGTTTCCCAAACATATTATATCCCTCCGCCAGGTCTGCGAGCGCCGTAGGCTGTAGTATATACAGTTTGATGGAGTGAGTCGTGGGGTCCGAAGGAACACCGCAAGTGTCTAATCGCGACGCGACCCGGCAGTGGTTTGCCGCGACTCAGGGTCGCGCGCGCAGGTCTCTCGGGGTCAATTGAACACGTAGTCAGGGATTTCACTTGCTCAGACCATCTGATCACAAGTATCTAAAGCTATTGCGGGCATCTAGAGCTCAGTGGCAGGTATAGTCACTCACTTTATTTTCATACTAGGGTATAGATAAGGCGATTAGGCAGGAGTTAGTAGGTGTCTGATAGTATAAGTGTAAGGTAACCGACCAGGAGAGACAGGCGTATAAGAGGCGACTCGTACTAGAGACCTAGACGAGTAAACCTATCCTACTAAGTCTCCAGGGGAAACGCAAAGATATCATCAGACTATCACTCAGACGATAAGAAGAAGATAGCATTCAGACGTCACTAGGTATAGGGCTGGTGGACCGCAGTATTACCGGCGTATCGCTATATCTAGGGAGGGGGTCTTAGTTAATTAGTAGGTGATGTATTAGTGATATCGTGGTGACACCCTGGTGACCTCCCGGTGATGCTATAAAAGGGCATCTCTAGACTAATCTTAGCAGAGGATCTTCTCCTCCCTAAGATTCAGTCTCTGTCTATTTATCTCTCTTTACTAGGGAGATATAGAGGATAGATCTAGCCGAATACCAAGCCTTCTCCTCTAGTCTTTGATACCTGACTAGAGGTACTCAGTCACTCTATTCTTTATAATAAGAACTCAAGCTTACCTTCGTAAGTTTCTACCTAGCAAGCTACTAATAAATAGAGGGCGATACTCACGTGATTCTACTTCTAACGTAGCAAGCAAGACGCCACACGAAACCCTTCAGCATCATATCTCCTACTAGGCCGGCGAGCGCCTTATATCAGGACTTAGCACCGTGCCACCCAGCATATGCGAGATAATTTCGTAGTTATTAATAACACACTTACCAAGCAGACCGACCATCGCCGACTACACCGGCGCAGTATCAAGTATACCACATAGAGATACGAGGCGGCTGTTCCTCTCTCGCGTAGCACATGAACGTTATAAGCATAAACCTAGGGCCAGGATAAGCCAGCTAAAAGTAAAAGGAGCTAGAAAGCAAAGAATATTAGGCGCCCTCTAGTTCTGAGCCGAGCCATCCTTCAGACGGAATATGACGGCGTTCGAATGGGTTGTCTTATCGATATACTAATTCCACACCCAGCGTCTCATGTATCAGTCGGGCCTAGAGCAGAGGGGCATGGATATCGCAACGAATGAGGAATTTCCCATAGACACCGGAACTCTTGATTCATGTTGACAGCGCCGGAGATGTCAGCAAGGAAAGAACGCAACCCACCTACGTAGAAGGAGCAGCATATGCCTAGCAGTACACGTATGTCGGGGTGGTGGATGGTGACTTTGGTCTGTCTAACATGATGCCCAAAGTGCTCTACAGCGCCGTCCCGTCGGACTCGTTTCTGGTCTCGTCGGCCCTCGCGTCCGTCGTTCTTTGGTCTTCGATTGTTGGCCAATGGTGTTTCGAGAATGCAGGCTACACGCGGGTGGATCCACGGGGTCTCGGACATGCGCCTTTCCGGCGGCAGCCGCTGATGGGTTTCCGTGGGTTTCCGAGACATGGCAACTTGACAGCTTGAGTCGTGGCCGTCCGCGGTTCAGTCAAGACACGGGAACTATTCTTGACCCCTGCAGCCGTCGGAATTGGCCGGGCGCCGTCGGAATCGGTGGCGATGATGTTGGAGCTTCACATCACACGAGACATTGGGGAGCGCAGAGCACATGTAAAGGTTTCCTGCTCCATGCTTCATCAACCGGATTGACGGCTCTATATTCCGTCATCGCCGCAGGCAGTACCCCGCGACTCGTCAACCTCGGCTCGCCAACCTCGACTCGACAACAGCATCAGACAAGATGCCTCCCACAGCGGGCAGCGGCCACGAGGCCCTCCAGCCCATCCACCCGTCCATGGCGGGCAAGCTGGACCCCGTCTTCGAGAAGCTCTACAACGACAACGTCGCCAACACGCCCCTCAAGCCCATCGACCTCGCCCTGCTGCGGTCCCAGTACTCGGTCCTCTACAGCTACGGCACCGGCCCGGCGCCGGACGTCGGACGCGTCTACGACGACCAGATCCCGGTCGGCGACGGCTCCGACGCGAAGCTCGACGTGCGTGTCTATGAGCCCGCCTCCGAGGGCCCGTGGCCCGTCCACATCGATTATCACGGCGGCGGCTGGGGGCTGGGCGACCTCGACACCGAGGCGCACATCTGCAAGCACATCTGCAAAAAGGCCAACGTCGTCGTCATCGACGTCGCCTACCGGCTCGTCCCCGAGTTTGCCTTCCCGACGGGCATCACAGACAGCTTCGCGGCGCTCCGGTACATCCACGCCCACGGCGCGGCGAGGTTCAAGGTCAAGCCGGACAGCATCTCGCTGGGCGGCGTCTCGGCCGGCGCATGCATCGCCCTCGCCCTCGCCCACCTAGCGCGTGACTGCACCCCTGCCCCCATCCCGCTGCGTCTCGTGGCCGTGGGCACGCCCGTCATCGACGACCTCTCGCAGTACGCGTCCGCCGCCGAGTCGCCCTTCCCGTCGATGCAGGAAAACGAGATGGCGCCCACGCTCAACTGGGGCCGCCTGACGTGGTTCGACAAGCTCAAGTGGTCGTCCCTCCCGAGCGACCCCGAGGAGCACGAGGCGGCGCGGGAAAAGGTTGGCTGGTTCGCCAACCTGCTCCAGGCCGCCAGCTTTGCGGGCTTGGCCAAGACGGTCATGTACACGGCTGGGGCGGACCCCCTGCGCGACGAGGGGGAGCGATATGCGCAGCTGCTGATCCAGGGCGGAGTCGAGGTGACGGTGAAGCGGTTCCCCGGCGTGCCACACCCGTTTATGCATATGGACAAGGATCTGTGGCAGGCGAGCGAGTTTATCGAGAAGACAGTGCGGGAGATTCGGCTGGCGCACTGGGCGTCTTGAGTCGTTGCAATCGTGGGGAGGAACATGGGAACATGGGAACATGGGACCCCAGCCCGCGAGACTCGTAGAAGGCGCTGTAGGATATTGCAGCCTCACCACTATCATTAGTATCTGCCGGCAAACACACGCTGCGAATGCATCCCCAACAGTGCGGAGGGAGCCCTGTCCGGGCAGGGATCTGGGCCAATCCGAGCACGACGCCGTGCCATCGGCACTCATCACAGCCCTGGGAGTCTTCGCTTCCTTGGTGGTGTTGGGCTGGGTTCCTCGTCTGACGGCGTGCGGCGCTGGCCACTCTACCACCGCGGCCCAGCTTTGACAAGTACGAGTGAGGCGATTGACAGGATGTGCCGTGAGCTTTGTGGAGGCTTTGGTGTTACGCGATGTTTATTACGAAGTACGAGTGCTTCGTAGCTTCTGGGTCAACAAGGAAAAGTGGGCCCGTAATCCGTCCGGACTCGGGATACTCGTACGAAGTACTCGTACATCTCCTCTCTCTCGTACGAGTAAGTCAGGGCCTTTGGAAATGCTGACAAACGACATAATCGCTCGACCGAACCCGAAAAAAAAAAGGAGGGCGCGCGGAAGATGCCCAGCGCCAGGTCAGGAGCGGCAATGATGGGCCGCGTTGGTAACCGCTATTTGGCCCTTGGCCTCATCTGGACATGGCTCTTCGTCGACCCACTCCAACGGCCAACCACAGGCCGGTGTGCTCGTACCATGCCACGAGCCCCACAGGGACCACTTACTCGTAGGAATATAAAAGTACCGTACTTTGTAGAACGAGTGTACATTGTTCATAATATAAGTACCTATAGGGAGTACGGAGTACCTCTTAGTGAATTGCAAGGCCTTGCGATCTAGGCATTGCTGCGGATGGGGCCAGCCGAGCAGTCCGGGTTAATTAAAATATCGGGCTTCGAAGAAGGCATCGTTTAAGTCCGTACGAAGTAGCTTCCGTTGGAATGGGATTTGTATTGTCCTCGGATAGCCACGTGAGGGCGCCACGGGAGGAATACGCATAAAGGGGGCCGCGCCGGGGGCCAAGGCCCTGCCTTTTATCGCACCAATAGGATTGAGGTGATATACGTTGGACGTAACGCCGGGATTTGAGATGCTAATGGGAGAGTACCTACTTCGTACCGGAGTTTGGAGAGGCGGTTGTATTGTCATGTCGACAGCCAGGCGAGTTGCAAGGTACCCACAGCAATCAATCCGGCTCTCTCGGCCTTTGCTCCTTGGACAGGTGTCCGACCCCCCCCTCGCCCACATTGCGCACCCCCCCTTGGGCCAGGCAATTCGACGCGGTGGTGGCCAGCTTCAGATCACCAATGAATCACCAATGAAGCCGCAAATACGGAGTCAGTATCAAACTAATCAATTCGAGCGCTAGTGCGGGCTGCTATTCAAGGCGAAGGACTCAAATCCACGGCTTGCATTTAATGGCTATTGCAGCCGGTTCCAATAGCAGGGCCAAGTCTCTTCAGGGTCTCCATCAGCATCGATGGGTCAAGCATCAAGCACGTAATCACAGCCTACCCTATACCCCCATCACATCCGTACGCCCACCCGCGTACTTCGTCTCTTGCGTACTCGTACGAACACGAGTACGTTACACCCCCTCCCCCTCACACCACATGAAAACTCGTCCTTAGCCGAGCTAAGGGGCGACTAGTATTTATTCACCCAGAGGGTCCTGTATTCACCCTTCTTCCTTAAGCTTAGGCATTCAGGAATGAAGCACCGAAATTCCCTCCATTGCGCCCAGTCCAGCGCCTTGCAATGGCGTGGAGTTGCCTGCCCGCCCAAGTAGGGGGGTGCATAAAGAAGTGGCGGGGAGGGGCCGGAGCTGCCCCAGTAGATCGTTGGCCATGTGCTGACTGAACGTTACCTCCCGGGTTGGGAGGGGGAGGCGGAGTCAGACTGCGGGCGCACGGACAGTGTTCACCTTCTCGATGGCCTGCCGCTTCGAGCTCCGTGACAAGGTTCAGTTCATCCTGCCGTGGAGCTGAAGCCCTGGCGCGCGCTTGGAAGTGACGAGTGAGTCCTGACCCGCAGACCCAGGTAGCGAGCCAGGGAGCATCGTGCAGCGTGCATGGGCGCTCCAGGGCTGGGACGGTCGACGGTACCGCGACATTGCAGGCACTCGCAGGGCCTGCGGATTCCCCGAGAGGTACCTGGTTGCCGGCCCAGATTGAGTACGGGTACTCCTGGCAGGCGCGAACCGGTGTCCCCCACGCAGGCCAACCTCAACCGGTCTGGCCCAGCGCCACCGCCAGCGACGGGATCTCGCCCCTCCCGAGTCCTCCTGGCCGAGGATCCAACTCCACTCCGACAAGCAGCCACCTGCCCAAAAGCCGCCCAGAGTCTCCCGCCCTCTAGTTTGAATCGCCACACCTGCTCGTATCATCACCGGCCAACGCCCAGCGACGACGACGACGGCCAACGCCAACAGCACCGCGTGCGCATCGGACGTTGCCGCATCCAACCGCCAACCGCCAGCCGCCAGCCGCCAGCCGCCAACGGCCAACGGCCAACGGCCAACGCCAACCGCCCACGCCAACCGCCCACGCCAACCGCCCACGCCAACCGCCCACGCCTACCGCCCACGCCAACCAGCCCGCCTACGGCTCGACGACCAACGCACGAGGCTCTTTGCGACGGTGACGGCGAGCCAGCAACCCGCACACCTCGACGACGCCCGCGGAAGACGCTACTCGCACGCACCAACTCCGCACGGGCTGAAGCAGCCCAGCAGACCAATGGGTTCCGACAGCCGTCCCGTCTGCCATCGCTGCGCGCAGATCAAGCAGGCCTGCGATGGCAACTTGCCCTGCGCGAGATGCGTCCGCCTAAGTCTCCCGTGCCGGCCGCGCAACTCGACGGGCGAGCCCGCGGGCGCCGACTCCCAGAATGCCGACACGCCCAAGGCGCGCATACGGCGCGTCCAGACGGGGTGCCTCATGTGCAAGCGCCGCAAGAAGAAGTGCGACGAGACGAAGCCGCGCTGCGGCGACTGTCGGCGCTTGTGCCTCGACTGCGCGTGGCCGCCCGAGCGGCATAGCCGGAACAAGGCGGCGCCGGCTGCTGCGGCGGATGCCGATGCCAAGGACGTGGCCGGAGAGGAATACAGCGATGCCGCCGTCATGGAGATGGCCATCCGCAGCCCCAGCCCGGCCTCGACGCCCGTGAGCGGCCGGCACGGGAGCCACGACAGCAGCAGCCACGGCAGCAGCCACAGCAGCAGCCGCAGCGGCCATCCAATCCAGCCGAGCCATGTTCGTCACGCCAGTCACATGGGCCATGGCCATGGGCCCGGTCAAACGTCCGGCATGATCATGGCGACTACGGCCATGACGATGCCCACTACGACGGTGGCGGCAGCCATGGCCAGCGCACTGTCCCTCGGCATGAGCCCAGACGAGCTGTCGTGGGACATGACGACGTCGTCGCCATCGTGGATCGAGGCCATCACCCCCATCAGCAACGGCAGCCCTACGTCGTTTGATTCGACGTCAATGACATCGCTGTCCATCTACGTTCCGCAATTGCTCCCCCAGCTCAACGCGCCCCAGGACAGGGCCCTGATCAACCACTATTCGACCATAGTCGCATCCATACTATCCAGGCGACCCTCCTCCACCACCAACCCGTACAACTGCTACCTCCTTCCCATGGCCCAGGGCAACGACCTCGTCCTGCACTGCATCCTTGCCCTGTCGGCCAACCACTGGCGAAAGCTGCAGCCGTCCATGGGCAACCACGGCCTGCTTCACAAGAGCAAGGCCACGCAGGCGCTGGCCAGGCTGCTCCCCCACGTGGACAAGACCAGCGCCGACATCGCCCTCGTGAGCAGCCTGCTGCTGTGCATGACGGAGCTCTTTGACGGCACCAGCGAGGGCTGGAAGCTGCACTTGAAGGGTGCAAAACGTTTATTGATAACGCTACGGAAGCAGCAGGGAGAGATGATGACTGGGCACTACAAGTTTCTTCTACGGCTAGCCAAGTTCCTCGATTCCGCCGCCACGACGTCGACGTGCCGGCCGCCCCTCATAGGCGAAGAAGAGGCTGAAGCCGCCGCTCTGGACCGAATGAGTGCCAACCCTGATGAGGAGGATTCCGCAATCTACGGCATCCCCAAGGAGCTATTCCACCTCATTGACCGCGTCAACACCCTCGCCGAGTTGAGAAGCACCCGCATAGACCAGGCGTCCGAGGTCGCGTTCCGGGACCATGCCAAGGAGATTGAGGACCGCATTGACCACTGGTCCTACGAGTACGGCGGCATATCGCGTGCCGTGTGGACTCCCTCCACGAGCAACGATGACGTACTGCACGCAACCATGGCCTTTGAGTACGCCATCAGGCTGCGGCTCCACCAGATCGTCGAGGGCTATGAGCTCACCGATCCCAAGGTTGGCCAATACGTCGACGGAATCTTGGACTGCGTGCAGAAGATACGATACGGCAGCCCGCTGGAGTCCTGCTTGCTCTTCCCCCTGGTCATGGCCGGGGGTTCCTGCTGGAAACTGGAGCATCGCGTAATAATCCAGGACAGGCTGTTGATAATGGAGAGAACCTGCGGTTTTGGGTACATCTATAACGCCAGGGACCTGGTCGAGCGGGTCTGGTCGAGGAGAGACCAGGCAGAAGGCACGGGTGCCATTGTGAATTGGGCGCGCATCCGGTACTATGAGATGAATGGCCTCGTGGTGTTCTGAGCGGCGAATCGAGAGCCCAACGAATGCCGTCCATCCTTCTTCCTCGACGCCGCGGAAAGGGGCCCGACCGTCGGCGACGCGCAGCGGCCCGGACCGAGACTCTTGGTTCAAGAGCTGCAGGCGAAGGCGCCGCCGTCCAGCTTCCGCGCCAGCTCCGCCACGTGGGCGTGCATGTCATAACCGCACACCTCCTCAATGGTCAGCTTGCCCGGCCTGTCGTTGGCACTGCTCCAGCCGATGCGCTCTGTAATGTCCGTCCTGGCGCGTCTGCTGCTTTCCTGCAGGCGCGTCGCGCGGGGCTTGCGTTCGTCCTCGTACAGCTGCAGCTTCTGAGCGACTGACAGGGAGCCGTACTCGGGGGAGAAGATGATGCCCAGGGCACCCGCGTCCTCCATGGCCATGCAAGCGCCTTGCGACTGGTCGGGCATCATGGGGTGGGCCGCGTCGCCGAGAAGACAGCACTTGCCCATGACCCAGTACGGGTACGGGCTATGGTCGTACAGACGCCACATCTTGATATCTTGGGCGTTGCGGAAGAGCGTCCGCAGCCGCTCGTCCAGGTCGGGAAAGGTGCTGGCAAGGTTCTCGCCAGTCGTCGAGATGTTCCAACCGTCCTCCTCGAGGCCGTTCTTCTCGGCCGGATAGAAGCAGTAGCAGCTCACCACGTCGTGGTCGGAGCAGGGGCTCATGACAATCTTGTCGATGCCCATACCCCCCCAGAACTCGATGGCGCTGTTTTCGCAAAACTCTCCGAGACCGAGCTCACGCAGCTTGTCGGCGTGGATGATGCACCGATAGCAGCACGACGTCGACTTGGAGACGGTTGGAACGATGCCGAGCTGCTCGCGCATCTGGCTCCTTATGCCATCGGCACAGACGATGACGTGGTGCGTTGCCTGGACGCCGTTCTCAAAAGCGATGTTGCCTTGGATGGGGTCCAGAGAGACGGCCCTGTGCCAGACCTGGAGGACGGCGGGGGTGCCCTCGCCCTCGTCGGTCGTGGCCACGTGCTTGAGATGCTGATGGAGATCGATGCGATGGAAGTTGTTGTAGTCTGTGCCGAAGCGTTCCCGGTAGTCGCCGAGGGGGTAGACGCCGCAGACGTCGCCGGTAGTCCAGTCATGCCGGATGAGGCTGCGGAGGATGACGGGCTTGGCCGCCGAGACGTCGACGCCCCATTCCTCGAGCAAGCGGGAGCCGTTGGAGGCGCAGGACAGGGACGCTCCGACTTCGCCGCCGAAGTCGTAGCGTTCGTAGATGGTGACGCGGTGGCCGGCCCGGCGGAGGGCGACGGCGGCAGCGAGACCGCCTAGCCCGGAGCCGACGATGGCGATGTCGAGAGGGATGTGCTGCGGGGGGTCGACGGTGCTCGGCATGGTTGCGGCGAGGACCTGGTTCTTTCTGTCAGACGGATGATGGTTCTGTGTATTTTCCTTGTGAAGTGAGTGAGCGTGGATTTCTCCCGTCTTGTGTTGGTTTCGAGCGCGCAGAATTACAAAGTGTTGGTACTTGGGGGACAAACAAGAAAACTTCCCACCCGAGGTCGGATTTGATGATGCTGCTATTCGCTCCAATGTCGACGGAGCCTCGTAACGTCGTGATGGCGAGGGCCGTCGTTGGCGAGCAATCGAGACGGTGCACATTCGCTTCGACAAGTCAGCGGCGTCGCTATTTCCAAGACGCCCAGGGACGAGATGGACGACCTTGGCTTGAAGCCATCCGGTCGGCATCGTGGAAACAACCCGATGGGGGGGAGTGGAGGAGAGTGGGTAGATGATAATTAGATGGCTGCCCAGGTCGGCGTTGAAGGGCGATCGGGAACTGGGTCCGCGGACGCTAATAAGGGCGCGGCTGTCAAGCAGGTTAGATGCCGCGGGTGCGACGGTGACATTATCGCCGCCGACGTTTGACGCAGATGCACAGTTTGGCGCGGCTGTCGGCAGTAGGTGCCGCGGGTGCGACGGCGACATTATCACCGACGACGTTTGACGCAACTGTCCAAGAGCCAGCGCCTCACGGTTCATACCCTGGAGATGCATAGCTTCGGCAGATGGCATGTACCGCTCGCCATGGAGAGTCCTCGTACTCCGTACCTGCTCCGTCCTTGTCGCGGTTGGGTCTCACCCAGGTCTCACTCACGGAGTTGGTTGAAGTACGGGTACGCGCTGGCTGGGCCAGCCGCAGCTCTTCCGGCACCGGTGTTTGCCATGCCATGTTCGTATTTACTCGTCTGAGTCGCGACGGATACGCGGCCAGGGACGGGATGGGCAGCCGCTGTTCCTGTGGCACCGGCCAGTGCCGACGTGGCGTGTTCATGCAGGGAGCGCACCACGGACCGAGGAGAGCATCCGTCACGTCGGCACGTTTCTGCCGGGCGGTTCACGGGCATGGTGAGATGGGGCTGATGATGATACTCTGACGCTAACCGTCTAGTCTGCTGATGTCAGAAGATGGGATCTTTTGCCGCTGTCAAAGGCTCACGCAATCACTTTATAACACGGGTTGCAATAATTAATTAACATAATACCCCTAAAGATGGTGGTACCTTGGTGCCTCCTTCTCCTTATACGGAGTAAGTATGATATGAGTATGGTTTATTACTTCAATAATAACCACCTGAATCATATTCTTTTTTTAAAAAGATATTATGATTTTATAATAACTCTTATTAAAAGTCCTATTAATAGAGAAAACAGTAATTATTACGCCGTACTCCGTACGAGTACTTGTTGCATTGTGGGGTGCGGCTTGCAGGATCCGGGCCAGGGTCTGAACCAGGATCTGCCAGGGTGTAGACAGGCACAGCCGAAGGCAACGGCCCCCTTTGTCGACCTCGACCTCGATGACCTAGCCACCGCCGTTGCTGTTATTCCCGGGGAGCCTATTGATGGTGGCGGGCTTCTCCACGAGTAGGTCGTTGGCCTGGAGGACCCTGTGGCGGACGGGGGCGTTGACGTCGCTGGCGCTCTTGACCGACCCGACGGAGCCGAGGGGGTCACCGAGCTGTTCGGCGGCGTACTCGGAGA
>NRSZ01000658.1:6399-30697 GCA_002901185.1 Tolypocladium capitatum
GTATCCGGGACGGAACCGCCTGGTAACAGGCCAGGCACGAGAAATTCGAGCATAAAGAGATTACCACCGGCCCGCTCCCCGACGTTTGGTCAGCGGACTAACAGCAAGTCAGTGAAGAGTCCAAGGACGCAGAATCTAGAGGCCGTGTCCGCAGAGGTGGTGTAAAGGACCTCCTTGGCAAGCTGGGCGGCACGGTCAACACCAATACGTGGACCGCGCTCTGGGTGGTGATGTCAGTGCCATCGTATCTAATGGCTTCAGGCTCGAACCGGAGTGGAGGCGAACGGCCGAGCCTAGTCATACTCGTTCTCGTAAGCTTGTGTGCTGGCACTTCAGCCCTGTGACGGCGCTCGGTGTCCTTCTGCGGGAACATCCGACAGGTCGACACGGTGGGTATGTGGGTGTGCGGCGTATGTCGGGGTGGGGTAGCAGCGAGCAGGCTTCGCATCGAGACTGGACGAGGCGCCTTTGGCTTGTGAAGCTTGTTCGGGCGGTCCAGCACGCACGTCGGGACGTCGGCCCCGTGTCCGCATGTCGAGGCTTCACGCTCCGCATCGTCGCCGATGACTGTGTCGACGATGCTGACGAGATGTTGACCCCAGCCAGTCGTTGGCCTGCCTAACCCGGAGCTCCTGGGGACCCGGCGGGGGATCTCATGCGGCATACCCCTCCCCGTTCCTTCATCCCTCATCCGGCCGGAATCGATGGCTATGACAAAAGTTCACGGAACCATGGACGAATGCCTTGTCGACTTGCTCGAGTGACAGGCGTTGCACCGACGACAGCTGCGCTTGTCCCGGATCCCGAGGGCCCTCGGATTGCGACCTTTGGCTCTCTAGACCGATGCCGGCAGTCGATCTGTGTCCTGCCCCTCCGAGGCGGTACGCCTCAACGTCTGCAGCAGAGTGTCTCTCCCGTGGCCCAATTGGAAGCCGAGTGAGTGCGTCATCCTTGACGACACGTACAAGCATGGTTATTAGACCTTCTAGGTGCCATTGCATCGCCGCTGCTCCTTGTCGGTGCTTGAGGCCGGTGGCGGGCAACCGCCGGGACACCATGGTGACTCAATCCTCGAAGACCAGCGAGTGTCGACGCCCGATGTCCGATCATGCTTTGCCCGCTCACAGGCTCGACGTTCGATTCCAGTTCTGCTTTCGCGCTTGCCCGGTCGTGTGCAGCAACCGGCAGAGCTGACATGCGGCGTTGAGGCTCGGGTGTTGGTTGTGGCGCTGGCGACGCCGGCTTCATGGCCAGCCAGACTTTAGCAATGGCCGTCCTGGATAGTCAAGCTCGACACCAGGTGCATCTGGACGGCGTGGTCTCCGATACTCGGTGCGTTCCACTCGTCCGTCTTCCTCGCAATTCGAGAACCGTCGACTCGGTTCGAGGTCCAGGCAGCCTGCCGTTGCCTCGGGGCTGGCCGCCCGTCAACCGTCGTCGGTCCTCAGCCTGCAGCCACCCGCCACGGCCCGTTGCCGCAGCCACTGTCTCTCCGGTCTCAATGATTCACTGACCGATCCGTTTGCTTCTTCATCGTCCATTCATAAGGCGAAATAACCGCTGTTGTTTGCAATCGGACGTGGGGTAGTAGTTAACCCGCTCCCCTCCCAAGGGAGAGAGTAAGTTACGCAGCAGTCAATGCAAAGAAACACATACTGATATCTTCCAGCCTGGGTGCAAATCCCGGCGTTCGAATGGTGCCGTGAACCATCTTTTTTTGCTCCGTCCATTGCCTTTTTGCTGTGTCGGTCACTGGAAGCTCGCTGTGAATGTTGTGAGTTCCGCCAAGCGAGGGCTTCCGACCTCGGTCGTGCCAGGTGTCACAAACAGCGGCAGCGACGGATGGTTTCTCATCTTGTCTTTGCAAGTGCCCAAGGCCTCTTTCCGTATCGAAACCGTGAGTCGCGATGCCTCCACCTGGGGCGTCAACACCGTGCCGGGGCAAGCCAAGCCAAGGTCCGGATTAGATGAAGCGCGACAACTCCACGCACCGTCTGACATGTAGACCCATTCATGGATCTGCCTTCGACGAGACCAGCATGGCGATCTGGACTTTGCCAAAAATACAAATTTACATTGAAAATGAAAATCCCCAAAAACCAAAACCAGCGCGCTGCATCTGCCGTCATGCGGCGCATTTCATCCAGCAACAACACATCTTCGAACCCCAGGCGACGGAGTTGCCGCGTGATCAACTGCCGGCGGCTCATGACCCCCCTGGCCCCGCAGCACCGCTCGGCGTCATCTAGCAGGTGCACATCGGCGTTTTAGCGCATCTTGTCGGCTAAGATACAGGGGCCGCTCCAGCGAGACCTACCTAACGGTGGCCAGGGTCCAGGCTCGTCAGTGTTTCACCGCGCCAGGGGGAAACCAGTCCGTTGGCGGTCTGGCTTCCCTCGCACGGCAACATGGTGCATCGGCTGACCCTGTCCGTCCCCTCTTCACAACGACAAGGGACGAGCGGCGGCAAGCAGCCCTAGGTGGCCAGCTGCGCAAACATTCCCGCAACGGCATGTCGAAGACGCCAACGGCTTATCGAACACGCCCAACGCCAACCATGGATCGCCTCGACAACGCCGTACGCGACGCCTACCGCGCCGCCTTCACCCAGGCTCTCGCCGACGGACGATCCAAGCCGCTGCTGATCCCACAAAGCCTGCTGGGGGCTTTTATTGTGCCCATGCTATGGCTCACGATACCTCACACGCAGCGGCCTTTGCTCTACCAGACTAGATGGCTCGTCATGGCCTTTGTGGTCCTGTTTAACGCCAACCTGGCTCTGCATTCGTCAAGCACAAACATGGCCTGCTCCTACGCCGCAGGCCTTATCGCTGCTTGGGGTACCATTTCCAGCATGAACTTGGTTATCTGGAAGCCGACGCAATTCGAAGCCGCCAGAGCGATCAAGGTACAACGAGCTCCCGAGCACGGGGCGGCAGGCGGCACGACTGGACAAGGCGCTGGGTGCTCGAATCGGAACGGGCTGCGAAGGCGCAAGTCCGAGGGCACTGCCGCCGAGCCTACGGTAGATGGGCACCCAGAAGACTGCGAGGAGGTGTTCGTTTGGCAGCCATTCCCTGCGGAGGCCCCATTCTCGGAACGATTCGGCTGGGTCTTGGATCTCACATGCAGCTTCCGGTGCTCTGGTAAGGCCCAGGCCCCGATCTAGCACGCAAACAAGACCCAGACGCTGGGGCATTTCTGACAAGCATCAGGCTGGAACTGGTCGATATCGTCCATCCCGCGGCCGCAGATTCCCCGTCAAGTCCGGCCGGGAGACCTGGTGGACTTGAGCTCCATGCCTCGCGTCACAGAGAGCGGCTACGAACGCTGCCTAACACAACACCACTTCACGCGCAAACGCCTTTCCAAGCTAGCAGCCATGTATCTCGTCCTCGACTTTCTGTCCGTCTCCATGATGAAGGATCCCTACTTCATCGTCGGACCCGACAACTCTTACGAGCTTCCACCGCGCCTTCGGGGCATCTCGCCGTGGTTGTTGCTTGCCTACAGAGAGGCGTTCTGTCTCGCTGGCGTGCTGAGCGCCGTCGAAGCGGTCTTCAGCCTCAACGACCTGGCCCAGTACTGGCTCTTCAAGTCCCTTTTCCCCTCTCGCGCGGCCCTGTGGCGCCATGCCTCGGTTTTTGGATCCTTCTCAAACGTCCTCGACCGTGGGCTTGCGGGGTGGTGGGGAGGGTGGTGGCATCAGACCTTTCGACAGCAGTTTCTGGCTCCCTCGACTTACATGTTGCGGCACGGGTACCTCGAGAAAGGTACTCGAACAGCCACCATCGCGGCAATATTCATGTCCTTCTTTCAGTCTGGCCTGCTACATGCCGCTGGCAGCATATCATCTATACCCGAGACGAAGCCCTGGCGCTCACCAGTCTTTTTTCTGCTCCAGGCGGTGGGTATCATGGTCCAAGAGGGTCTATCCAAGGCCATTAGGTCATGCCTCCTCCCGAGGCCACCTAGGGCCTTGGCCCGGGCGGCGAATATGCTCTTCGCAGTTGCTTGGTTGTACATGACGGCTGGCTTATTCATCGACGACATTGCTTCGGCGGGACTGTGGCTGTTGGAACCAGTCCCCATCTCACCACTGCGCTGGCTAGGGTTTGGGCATCCAACTGACCACTGGTGGCGTTGGGATCGTCATCACTTTCCCAAGTGGTACTCTGGTGGAAATTGGTGGGACACGGGAATCGCACTGTAGAGGTGGAAAGGGTTCGGTTCTTAACGGGATTTTGAGCGTGTTTACTTGAATGGGAAGAAGGCATAGAGGTTAAGCATTGCAACGGTTAGCACATTTCTTGCCGGAGACGATGGACTGCATCGGGAGTCGCAAAATGATGCATCTCATTTCTCGTTCGTCTTAGGACGCCCAACTTCGAAAACCTCGGCAGGCCTGCTTCAGGTCACCGGGTAGTGTTTCGTATTCTGTTTCCGCAACCACGCAATGACTTGGTCAAAGCCCGTCTGCTTCCGGCCCAGAACCTCCAGGAAGGCGGCATATACAGTCCTAGAGGAGTGTCAGTGGCCAGACATGGGAGAAGCGCACTCATTGGGAAGCCGCACGAAGTCACCTGTCCCTTTCGGATCTCAAAGATATAGCATGGATGCCTCATCTTCCTTGACTTGCTCGACAAAAGTAAGAACGCGACGTGGGCAAGCTTCGTAATGGTTTCTGCGCAAGCGTCAGACTAGCACAAAGGGACATGAAAAAGCCCTTCCTGCTTACGGGTGATGAGGCTGGTGCTGGGTTGCTGCGGCCGAGACAGGCACCGGATGTACGCCAACATCTTGCGCGCCGCCTCGCAAAAGGCCCCGTGAAGCGACCGGAGGACCGTGCCTGTCGAGTTGTGTGACGTGTCGTAGTACATGGGGTAGGATTGGATCTTGAAGGAGTCTGGGCTGGTTGTTAGTGGCGAGAAGAAGACTGGGGGTGGCGAGGACTTACTGAGGACCTTGCGCTGGAAGTTTTGGCCGGGTGATCGGCCGAATTGGATGGTAAGAGAGTTGGAGATGGCTAAACACTGTGAGCTCCTGCATGATGGACGCATGTCTGAGTGACATCTTACCCATCCCATCGCCTCGCTCCCTGTCCTTGGAGATCTCCAACGTCTGAGGGTCTATACGTGTGCCGCAGTACGGAAATCCGCTCCCCTCGGACACTCTAGGAACAGCCTTGTCGCCAATCTGCATGCCAAAGTTGACCAGAGTCTTCTTGTGGTTCACCTCAACGCCGTATTCCTGGACGCCCCGATGCATAGTCTCCACGAATCGAACGGCCTTGGACTTTTCGGGGGTAATCAGGAGGAAATCGTCAATGTACCTCATCAACAAGCAGTCTGGCGTGTCCAAGAATCTCAAATGACGCTTCTCTAGGTCGGCATAGAAATAGCTGCACAGAAAGGTCGACAAAGTCGACCCCTGCGGTATGCCTACCCTCTGTCTGTAGTATTTCTTGCCAACTTTGACAAGGTTCTTCTCCACGTGCTCTGCCAAGAGGTGCAGGAGAGCCGGGGTATCATGACATGTTTGCGTGGCCCTGTCGACAAAGACTGTGTTCTTTCTTTTGTCGCCAAGGCCCCCCTCCAGCCGCTCCAGCAGCGGCCTGCGCCGGCCATCTGCCAGCGCGGTAGAGGACCACCGCTTTATGGCTTTTGTTGCGGGCTTGTTCGGCCCAAGCAGCGCACGCTCGCCAGGTTGCACCTCGGCGTGTTTCGTGGTGGTATACAGCTCCTTTCCGAGGACGGTGGACATGAGCTTGACAACTGCAGCCTGGGGGATCGTGTCAAAGGCAGCATGCACGTCAATCTTGGCAAAATAAAGACGTTTCTGTCCAGACCCCAAGGTAGCCTTGAATCGTTTCAGCGGAGTGTAAATGTCGCTAGGTGAAAAGAGGCTTGAGCCCAGCTTGGGCGGATTTGCATCCTAGACGCGTTAGTAAAGTGCCAAGCCACGCAAGAAATCGCCAAGTACCTTTTCAAAGGCCAGGACAGTGTGAACCGGCTTAAGTACAGAGTTTATACTGGGACCCAGGACTCTTGAAGGGGCTCGGCGAAGCTGTCTCCGTTTCAGATTCATGATGGGCCGTAGCTTGTTGTCTTTGGGCAACAGCCGTACTTGGCTGAATCCGAGTTGTCTCGAGTCGAGGAGCCGTTGCGCCTCGTCGAGTTTGACCTCTTCAAGCATGTTCTTCTTGAGCTCCGCCATCCCAGGTTCTGCAATGAGCCTCCAGACATCATGACGAAAGTAAAAGACTTCATAGCGGTGCGTGCTGGACTCGGTCACGTAAAAGTTGCCTCTAATCAGGGGTATCAAGAGAGAATCGAAAATGTAGTACAAGAATTCGTGAAAGATTTCGTTCCGTTTGTTTAGGTCAGTCTGGCTGAGCCGTTGGCCATCTTGGCCGGGCGGCCGAAGCCAGGCAACATCTGCCACCTAAACGGCCGTGAGTTTTGTTCGACGAGGAAGCGAGGCCGCGGATGTCATTCGATGTACTGACTCACCTTCAGGCCCTGGGAAATTTCGTGCAACGTCATAGACTCAAACTGTCGCAGGTTAATGAAGTGATCTACTTTGTGCAGAAATGTCGTCTTGTTGTGATACATGGTATCACCATCGCCCCAGAACCCGTTCGGTATAATCTTGGACAGAACGGCTCGACAAAACGCAGAAACGTCGGGGGCTGGACAAGCCGAGTCCACGAGCGGGCCGGGTTTCGAAGCAAGCGACATTGGCTGCGAGTTAAATTGCAAATTGCGGGAGTGTCTTGGCAGCTGAGATGCAGCCTGTGGCACCCCATCTCCCGTTGGTTCTGGACGGCCGGGTCTGTTGCCGCTCGAGGGTTCCCGTTTTGAGTCCGACGTCTTGGGCTTGCGATGGCTGTCGAGATATGTCGGGCAATAATGACGGAGAAGCGCCGCGTACGAGCAACGGGCGTGAAGAATTTGGAGTCGCTCAACGAGCTGCCTGGCCGTGCCCCTAAGTCTCTTCGGCATCTTCAGAGCGCGGTCTTGGCCGGGCTTGTCACTCCTCTGAAGTAGGGTTGCAATCTCTTCTTCCCGCAACGCATAGTCCTGAAATTTCTGCGCCGTCTCCTGGAGATTTACGTTGGAGGTGAAGGCGTTGTGCAATCCAAATTGCCGCGGAAAGATGTACATGGCAACCTTGGTCGTGTTTGCTTCGTTGCGCTTCATTGTGTCTAATTGGTCCGCAGGCGGAAGCTCTCCGGACCGCAGAGATGGCTGAACGTAGGGACATCGGTTCAGGACGTCTGCAGCTGGTCAGCAACTACCGACACGGAGCAACTTGGTACGACCATACGAATGTGCCTGAAACCCACATGAACACGGCCGCGAGCAGTGAGTGCCGGCTTGGCGTAAAAGATGCGGCTTCTGACAAGCATTATATCTGAAGGTTTTCGGGCTGCAGGCCGGCCATCCGGATTCAGGGGCGGGATCCCATTGGACAGTTCCAACTCGGACAAGGGGAGTCCTGCTGCAGGTCAGGGATTGGCAAGATGGATACGAAAGCCAAGTGGGCATACCGCTGAGCTGGTAGTAATTACCAAGGCCTGCCTCGATGGCTACAAAGATGGAGCAGTCCAGGAGCAAGCCAATCATGGTTCTCTCGCCCGACTGCCCCAGCAATGCCAGCAGATGCGGCCAGGGGGCCAGCATGAGGGCTGCGACTTGAGAATTCGGATAGAGGCTGTATACGCCGGGGATGGTCGTGCCGCCCGGGTCTCCCTCTCTGGCCCTTTTGCGGAAGCCGTCGCAAAGCAGATGCTTGGGCCATGATGTGGCTTTCGTTTCCCTCTGGAAGAGTTGCCAAATGACAAAATCCAGAATCTGCTCCAGCTTAGCTTGGGCAGTTTGGCGCAATCGGGCCAACAACAAACCTCGGATTGCACGTCAGCCGAGGCCGATATTCCATCCGAAAGGGTCACGTGGGATTCGTCCCCCCTCTGGGAAAAGGACAAGTACTGCTGGTACACGCCGTCGTCGCGGTTTGGTTCTTGCTCAGAAGAGCAGACCAGCGTGGTGTCCAAGACACGGGCGAGGCTGCGCTCGACCTCGCCGGCGTCTTGCCGCCGGCCCAAGGACGCAATCTTCTTGCGACGAAGCCTGGAGCTGCTTGGAAGCTTGCACAGCACGTAGTCTCTCAACGGGCGAACGACGGGATAGACGTGCCGCAGCAGGTCGCGGTTGACAGGTGAGTCGCGGCGCGATGCGCCCAAGCATCGACGGCCGGGCGCGTCGTCGTCACTGCGCTTCCGCTTGACAGCCCCAGCCATGGTCCTGGCGCCATGACAACGACGCCGAGTCGCGTCTTTGGCGGAGGGTTCGCGGTGCGCGCGTGTCCGAAAGCGTCGTGGCTTTATCCAAGTGCCCTGATAAGGTGTGGCTAACGGGCGGCGAGATCGACGAATCGGCGCCAAGTACCCCGGCCGCAGTGGCTGGGCGCGGCAGGTCCTCGTACCTAGGTACTTGCATGCTGGGTAACATCGGGGGTGCCATGCTGATCCGCGCCCATCCGCGCAACGGGATGCTACGCAAATCGATCCAGCGGGTCCAGTGCGCCGCGACCCCTTCCGACTTCGCACGGCCAAGTCGACGGGCCTGAATCGCGTAATGCGACGACGCCGAGCGCATGCCTCAGGTCCACGGGTGGAGCGTGGGGAGCCGCCGCGCCCCCTGTGGCACAGCGGGCTGAAACCACTACTGTACCTATACGAGCGGGACCTGCGAAGCCTGCGAAGCCTGCGAAGCCTGCGAACCGAACATGGTAATTCGCCGCCAGGTACGATGACAAGCGCGACGCGAGGAGCAAGCCAACAACCACATGAGCCCGTGCAACTCGCCTGGTCTTGCGCCCGAGTCTGTTTGCCTCCGGCGAGCTCTGGCGGACGCGGAGCATGCCACGGGCAGAATGGCGGCTGGAGCAGGCCGGCTGGAGCAGGCCGGCTGGAGCAGGTGGGCTGAGCACCTGGGCAGCGGGGCGAAAAGGAACCTGGGGGCCGCTGCGCGCAAAGCAAGCCTGAGCTGGAGCAGCCCGCGCGGTTGGACGATGGTTGTTGCTTGGGCAAAGGACTCGTCGCCGCCGATCCCCCCTTATCTTACATATACGAAGTCGTGATATTAATGCCGAACGAGGCTGGCGACGACAGAAAAACGGGCATCAGGGATGACAGCCAAACACCGGCGGGCAAATCGAACCAATGCCCGCCACACGCCATCTCGCTGCCCTCGGCCGCTAAAACGCACCCACGGCCAAGCCACGCCGCCTAGGTGCGAAGGACGGAGTAGGCATTTGCGTATTTACGTGCCAGACGCATCCTGGATTCCAGCTTCTCAACCAACGTTGGCCAGGCTCGTATTACTCGAGGATCTGGTGGCTGATGATTAATAATACGAGGTGCCTGTCCTTGGCCTGCCGTTGGGCTCCTTGCTCGCTGTTGGCCATTCCACGCCCACCATCCAATCCGCTTCCAACGGCCACGACCTTCAGGCGCAAAACCAGAAGCAGATCCCCCAACTCCAATCAACACCCTCGTCGGCCGCCCTCACCGAGTCGCCCTCGCTCGCCCTCGCTCGCCCTCGGCCCCCGCCTCCTGCAGCCGCAATCCGCCAACGCATCGATGCTCGCTGCTGTTGGGGCGTTTCGTCGTGTCCCGACCAGTCGCGACGCTCGACCAGCCTGACGGATGCGCGTCTGCTCCGGGCCAGTCCCCAGGCCTCCATCATGGACCCGGATGCTGGCCTGCTGAGCGACGACGGCACTCCTGGCGAGGGCTACCGTGGCAATCACGACCACGGCTATCGTCGTCGGCACCACCTCGACGACTACCGCTATCTCGACGACGATTATCCGTACCCCCCCGACGCCGACCACGCGAGGGCCCCCGTCTCCTGCGCCGACTCGAATGCCAACCTCAACTCTGACTCTGCCCAGGCCGACGCTCGCCATGCCGTCGACGTTGTAAATCCCGACATCTTCTACAAGAGCTACCGAGCCCTACACCCTGACGGCGATCCCGACCCCTTCCCCATGGCATCGGCCGCCGTACGCCCATCGCTGCGTTCCAGCGGCGACGGCACGACCCCGAGGCATCCAGCGCTGCCCGCGAACCGCTCCCTGCCGCGGCCCAACACCCGCTGGGCTTCGAACCCGCTCGACGGGAGATTGTCGGCCGCGAGCCCCTCCAGGACGCCAACCGGCAAGCCCAGTGTCAAGGATCTGAAGAAGCGATTCGATCAGAACGGCGGTTCCTCCTCCATCCCGCGAGCACCCATGCGACCTGGAGCTGTTCCTACACCACCACGGGCGACGCAGGACGCGGCCGCCCTGACGAGCAACGGAACAACGGCCTACTCGACCCTGCGTGCAGGTGGCTCGCAGGACTCGTCGATGCAGGGTTCAAACGACCCGGCAGGCTCGCGCACACAACGCCCAAGATTTGTGGCTCAGGATCCCGTCTCCAGTAACGCGCAGTCGTTCGCAAGCCGCATAGGCAAACCTCGATGCGCCGTCAACGGAAAATCCGTCTCCTCAAAATGCATGACACAATCGTCGCATAGAGTTCCGCCCGAACAGCCACCATCGTCCCCACCTACCACCACCTCCCGACTACATGGCCTCTTGTTCGGTGAAGTTCTTCCGGATGAGCGTGACGCGCCCGCTGTTGGCTTCGGCATTGAAGACGTCCGGCCGCGGGGGACTTCGGGATCCAACCACCTCAACCTCTTCACCCATCACCGCAGCTTTTCTGGTCCGGATGCGGAACCGCCATCCCCGAGCAGTTGGTACCGCCAGGTCAATCCGCAGCAGGACAAGTCGTCGGACGCTGCTGGATTCCATCCAAACGGCCACCACACCCGGTCGCAGAGCGATGCTGCTGCCTCTCTCTCGACCATGCATATTACCCGCAAACCAATCTCCAACGCAGGCCTCGGCCAGTCGGCATCTGCATCGAAGCTGCCCGTTTCAGTCCGAAAAATATCCAGCCCGGCCAACTCCACGAGTTCGCCATCCACTCGCTCGAATTCGCCCTCTGCGCTCAAGCGCTCCCAGGCGAGCGCCAGGGCCGCGAGAGCCAGTCCTGCACGAGCGAGGTCCCCAGTCTCCCGAGACAAGACACCGACGCAAACTGCGACAGGCCGTAAGCCACCTCCACAGGCCTTGGTAACACCAAGCAATAACACGAGGCTACAAACGTACATGGCCGCTCCTGCGCCGAAGCTATCCCCCACCTTGAGGAGCTCACGGCCGCGGCAGCCAGTCTCCGTGGCCTCGACAGCCAGCTCGCGGATGAGGGAAACAGACAGGGCGAGGTCCCGCGACACATCTCATCCGACCGGGTCTGCAAGGGCCAATGATGGGGCTACAAGTCGTCGGAAAATATCGGTTGGCCCCATAGATTTCGAACAGAGGAGGGAGCACATCAGGCTCGCGTACAGCAAATCCATTCGCGAAAGCCAAGCTCTGGAAGCACGGCACAGGGCGGCTGAGCGACGACGGAAGGAAATGGAGGCAGCGGCAAAGGCAAAGGTCTCCGCCGAAGCCGTCGTATCCGCCAATGCTGCAGCCGCCGAGCCTGCTACCACAGCCGGTGCCGCAAATGCCGACGAGGAAGACGAGCCCGAACCCGGCACGAGACATGAAGCAGAAGCCCTGGGACAGGCCCGAGAAGAAGAGCCCATCGCCGATTCAGCGACGCAATCCCCCGCGGAACCCGCCGTGGCTCCCCTTGCTCAGCCAACCGCGCCGCGCCTCACCATATCCACGTCACTGTCCGGAGGGCCAGGACCTGTGGGGCCATCGACGGGTGGCAATGACTCGCCCACGCTGGGAGTTCCCGGGAGCTTTCCTGCGCTCAGCCCTCCCGTGGACAACGAAGAGCAGCCGCTGTCTGCTGTATCTGCGACCTCGGGAACGACAGAATTTGATGTCGAACCCCAGACATACCCCCCGGTCCGGGCACAGTCTCCGCTAGAGATCCCCATCGCCATTGCGAAACCGCCGAGCCCGCAGCGATCAACAGCAGCTCATCCTCGAGCCGAGTACCGATATCCCTTCGAGGACGACGCAGATGCCCAAGAGCAACGCCCGACGACCCCGGAGACGACACATGATGCTCCCCGGGCAGAAGCAGCAGGCGTTGATGACGACGAACCCAAAACCACCGAGGCCTTTGGAGACGAGTTTGAGGAGCCACATGTCACCCTCCACGCGCAGGAGTCTTGTGGAACGACCGTGACTATACTACCCCCGGCGCGGGACGAAGAAGGCGGTGGCGAGGCAGCGCAAACAGTGTTGTTCCCGCGATTGGACGTGCAGGACGACTCTGATTGTCACTCCGAAGTGGAAAATGTATCGCAAAGAGACTTGGACGCTCGGCAAGAGGATGACGCTGCCACGGACGCGTGCACGGAGGAGACGGATGACGGCGACAGAATTGAGTTTCGCCAGCCCGATTTCCGCTTCGGCGATCAACTGTCGTCCCATCGGACATCTACGTGTGCTTCATCTGATGTAGGCGCTCTGGACGACATGCACTACTTGGCACACGATCAGCCCCTCGGTGCAGCCGGTTCGTCGAGTCTAACGGTACCTCACTCGAGACAACAGAACGACAGGCTGAGCCGGCAATCAGCGTGGACAGACTTTTCGGTTGACAGCACGGATCCCTCCGACGCCGCAAAGTCCTCTGCGGTACAAAGCCTCCACGAATCTCCATCGTTTGGTCACGTAACCATCTTTGAGTCCGCAACGAGTACCCGAGAAAGCGTTTCATCGCACAGGGACGCACACGATGGGTCGGACGTGCGTGACGCAGATGACTCGAGAAGGTCATCGGCGCACTTCGGCCAGCATCAACTGCCGGAGTTGGACACTGGAGGTGGATTCTCCATCCCGTATCTCTCTCATGGCGCCAGTGCCAGCTTCTCGTACCTCCCGTCGCCAAACCACGAGCCTCCACCCATACCAAATTCTGCGTCGGGCTCTGCGCTCAACTCGAGGACCTCGAGCGTTTTCTACGACCGGTGGCACTGCGGGAGCACATTGGTCAACTCGGAGAGGGAGAGCGATGAGTACATGCCGCACATGGAAACACCACAGTCGATGGATAGGGCGTCGATTGAGACGGCGGATCAATACTTCAGCAGTCGCACGCCGGCTGACAGTGACGCAAAGTCCTTGGCCCAAGATGGCGACGAACCTACCGGCAAGGAGCGCCACCGCCTGGTTCAGCGACGCAACGTCATCAAGGAGTTGATCGACACCGAGGCGGTGTTCGTCCGCGACATGAACATTGTCGAGGAGATTTACAAGGGAACCGCGGAGGCTTGTCCCGAGCTGGACGCAAAAACGGTCAAGCTTGTGTTCCGCAATAGCGACGAGGTCATCGAGTTTCACACCGGCTTCCTGGCACAACTGAAGGAAGCCGTGGCCTCGGTGTATGTGCCAAAGGGAGCCCGGTCGCCGATGCAGAGAGAAGACTCTGTCACGTCAGCGAAAAGCCATGCCGGCTCCGGAGACCCCAACGATGTCAAGGATCGCGCGACGTCACTCGGACCCGTGTTCCAAAAGAACATGGAGCAGATGAAGCTTGCACACGAGGGCTTCCTTCGGAACAGCGACCAAGCCGCGAAACGGCTGATTCAGATACAGCAGGATTCCACGGTCAAGGTGTGGTTGACCGAGTGCAACGAGGTGGCAAAGGACTTGACGGCCGCGTGGGACTTGGATTCCCTCCTGATCAAGCCCATGCAGAGGATAACAAAGTATCCCAACCTCATCATAACGCTCCTCCAGCACACACCGCAGGACCACCCTGACCGAGAATCGCTCATGGCCGCCAAGGAGTCTCTGGAGACTGCCATCATCGAGATCAACAAGACCAAGAAGAACTTTGAGCTCGTCGGTCAGATCGTGGGCAGGAAGAGGAAAGAGTCGGACGTCAAGGCCGGCTTCGCACGCGCTTTCGGCAAGAGGGTTGACAAGCTCCAAACTTCCAACAATCGACCGCCCGAGGACCCGGACTACGCGAAGCTCAACGAGAAGTTTGGCGACGACTACCTCCGGCTTCAAGTCGTCCTCCGCGACGTCGAGTTCTACACGCGGCAGGTGTCGGCATACGTGCACGAGTTCCTTCAGTACCTGTCGTCGATCGAGCTCGTCATGCGGCTTCAGCCGGGTAGCTATCCCGAACTCGAGAGCAAGTGGGTCCAGTTCAACATCTCCGTCCGGGACCTGGAGAAGGTTGCGCTCGAGGAACACGTACGTCTTGTCCCCGGAACATGTCGGCGTGCATCACTGACAGTCGCAGTTGGCCCAAGTGCGGAAGCATGTGATTGAGCCGTTCGAGCTCGTCATCAAGGCCTACGGGAACCCGTCGCTGGCCATGAAGAAACGACAGAAGCGGCGACTGGACTATGAACGGTCCGAGCAGCTACAGCGCGCAGGGAAATCGGTGGACCCCAAGCTCAGGGAGCTTGTCGAGCAGTACGAAGCCTTGAACGACACGCTGCTCAAGGAACTCCCCATGCTGTCGGCTCTCACGGAGAAGGTGGGCAACATCTGCCTGGGGAACTTTGTCAACATCCAGGCGAATTGGTACTCGATATGGAAGGAGAAGATGAAGACGGTGCTTGGCGACTGCACCGAGACGCCCGGGCTGCTGGAGGTGGTGTCGACGTTCCAGCGAGACTACCCGTACGCTCACGAACAACTAGCCAGCATCGGAATCCTGAACCCAGGGTCGTGGAGCAGAACGTCTCGGTCGACGACGATGAGCGTGGACGATTCAACGATCAGGACGTCGCGGTCACGGCCGTCGGATGTAGAGAGACGGGGACGAGGCCTCTCGATCAATGGCGACGCAGCACCGACCCTGCCAGCGCCGGACTTTGCCAAGCGCCGCAGCGGGTCGCTCACCATGTCGCCGAGCCCGAGCGCAACAGGATTCGGGGGCGGCGCCGTACCCAGCCCACATCACTACTACTACAGGGACTACTACTCGGGCATCCATGCCCATCAAGGGGGGTCGGCGTCACCGAGGTCGCCAGAGCTGGCGGGAAGCTCGCGGTCGGTGACGGCAACCGGTGCCGCCTCGACGCGGCCGAGCACGGGGCGGAGCTTCGACTCGGGGGGGGTGCCGAGACAGAGCTCGGAATCGGCGAGTCAACACCGGCGAGACTCCAACACGACGTACAACTCGAGCTACCCGCCCCAGGAGAGCCGGAGGTACTCGAACCTCTTCCACTCGGCACTCCCGCTGCCGGATGGGCCCGAGGACAGCCAGCGATCGTCGCGCGCCTCGTCGCGCGAACGAAACCAACCGGGGGACGGATACAACATCCTCTGGCTCGCGGCGTCGCTCTTCGAGTTCAACATCGCCACGACCAAACACGAGGCGGGCTATCCGTATCTGACGTACCAGGCTGGCGAGGTGAGTGCAGCTCCCATCCGGACAAGGGGAGCGCCAGGGGGTGCTAACAAAGGCGGTGTCGTTGCAGATATTTGACGTCATTGCCGAGAAAGGCGAGCTCTGGCTAGCGAAGAATCAGGATGATCCAACCGACCAAGTTGGATGGATCTGGTCCAAGCACTTTGCAAAGCTAGCCGACGCATAGACAGGGCGACTTGGACTTTACACGACGGGCGTTGGCGCGCAGAGGGTTGAAAAGGGCGATGCAGACGGACACGGCTGCCCACGGAGCTCCGAAACGGACGGAAAACATTGTACATAGAGAGGCAACGGACATGGCGTTCTTTTTCTTTTCCTTATTATCACCATTCAACCACGTGGCACGAGCAAGCAAGCAAGCAAGACGGGCGGGACATGCTTGGAGCCATTGTATCCGGTCCTCGCGAGAGGAAGTAATTGCTTCTTCTTCTGCTCCTTCTGCTTCTGCTCCTTCTTCTGCTTCTCCTTCTGCTTCTCCTCCTTCTGCTTCTCCATCTTCTGCTTCTCCTCCTTTTTCTGCTTCTCCTCCTTTTTCTGTTTCTCCTCCTTCTTCTGCTTCTCCTCCTTCTTCTTCTTCTTCTCCTTCTTCTTCTTCTCCTTCTTCTTCTTCTCCTCCTTCTTCTTCTTCTTCTTCTTCTTCTTCTTCTTCTCTCCCCCCCCCTCCTCCTCCTCCTCTTCCTTCTTCTTCTTCTTCTCTTCCTCTCCCTCTTCTCCTTCTTCTTCTCCTTCTTCTTCTCCTTCTTCTGGGCTTGGCTCGCGCCAGCGGCTTCTAGCTCGGCTAGAACCCGGGCAAGGCAACGAGGAGAGACAGGGAGACGGGAGCCCTGGCGTTGACGAAGATACCAAGCCCACGATGCACCGAAGGGCGGATGGGCAATGGACGGGACATGTAGGCGGCGGAAACGGGTAGCCAGATTCCGAGTTTAAGACACCACGCAGCGATTTGGCCCGTACGCGTAACTCGTGTGGCGGCCAGGCCAGCCTCAGCCCTGTCGCCTCCACCGGGGTCGAGACGGCCCAGGCCCACTAATGCGGCAGCGACCCGAGCGGCCCAAGACCGCTGTCATCAGGCCATGGTGCTCCGCGCCTCCACACGGTCTGCCTCGTACGAGGACGTGCGACGCGTCCGATGCTTGCAACGACCCGGCGCACCGCCGTCGATGCCATCACACGCGTTCGACTCTACCTCGCCGGCACACCGCGAGAGGCTCCTTGCAGGCGCTGCCCAGAGGGTCCAATCGAGATGGCGACCTTGGTGGGACAAACACACATCAAGGGAAGCACCGAGACGGTGCGGATGATGCTGCTGACCTTTGCTACGCTCGGCATTACGTGCGTCCGCGCTTCGCCCAATTGCCCCCAAGCCGGTCACCAATGCTGACTTGCAGGCTTCAAGCTTCACGTGGGGGGTTGAGTTGACCTGTGCGTGTGTGCCCAGCTCGTGGACATGCGTCGCTCGCTAACGAAACCGGCCCGTCGCCAGACTGCACGCCCTACCTCCTCAACCTCGGTCTCACCAAGAGCAATACGTCGCTGATATGGATCGCCGGCCCGCTGTCGGGCCTGATTGTGCAGCCCATCGTCGGCGTCATTTCGGACGAGAACACGTCCAGATGGGGCCGGAGGAGGCCGTTGATGGTGGTCGGGGCCGCCGTCGTCGCCGTCAGTCTTCTGGTGCTGGGGTTTACGCGCGACATCGTGGCGGTTCTGGTGCGTGACGACGAGCAGGCAAGGAGACCGACGGTTGTCCTGGCCGTTCTGGCCATTTACGTCGTCGACTTTGCCATCAACGTCGGTGCGTGATCCGGCAGCAACAGCCAGCCCAACAGCCAGCCCTGGGCAAGCCGCTGACCAGCGAGCAGTCATGTCGTGCTCGCGGAGCCTCGTCGTAGACGCGCTCCCGCTTGCGAGGCAGCAAAGCGGTGCAGCGTGGGGTGGGTGCCCGTCGTCGTCCTCTTCCAGCCTCTGCCACGCTGACCTCGGGACTCTCAGGCAGCAGAATGTCCGCCGTCGGCCACATGGTTGGCTACGCCGCCGGATCCATCGACCTCGTGCAGACCTTCGGCACCGCCATGGGCGATGCTCAGTTTAAGCAGCTGACCGTCATCGCCGCCCTGGCCATCCTGGGGTCGACCGCCGTGACCTGCTGGTCCGTGACTGAACGGGTGCTCGTGTCGCCGGCCGGCGCCAAGGAGCAAAGCATCATGGGCGTGCTGCGCCAGGTCTACACGACCGTTCGCCACCTGCCCCCTCGTGTCCAGGCCATCTGCTGGGCCCAGTTCTGGTCCTGGATCGGCTGGTTCCCCTTCCTCTTCTACAGCACCACGTGGATCGGCGAGACGTACTTCCGTTACGACGTCCCCACCGACGGGAAGCAGTCCAAGGATGCCCTCGGCGACATGGGCCGCATCGGGAGCACCTCGCTCTTCATCTACTCGGCCATTACGTTTGCCGGTGCCTTTGTCCTCCCGATGCTGGTCAAGTCCCCCGACGACGAGGGCTTCACGAAGCGACCGCCGCTGGCCATCGCCGGACTGGTCAACAAGTTCAACGACAAGAAGCCGGATATCTTGACGACGTGGATATGTGGGCATGTCATGTTTGCTGCAGCCATGTCTTTGGCGCCGTTGGCCACGAGCTTCCGCTTCGCGACCACCCTCGTGTGTCTCTGCGGGCTGTGAGTCTACCCCCCTCGACCGACCGACGTCGTGTTCCCCGAGCAGCATCAACGGTACTGACATGTTTCTTGTTCGAGGCCGTGGACCATTGCCATGTGGGCACCCACGACCCTCCTCGGAGTCGAGGTCAACAAGCTGAGCGGCGCGACCCAAAACGGTGCGCCGTATCGGCTGCTGCCCCATGAGCCAGACATCGAACTGCCCGCTGTCGGTCCCGGTGGCGCACCGGTGTATCCCGAGAGCCCACAAGACGCGACCGCCTCGGGCATGTCGGCGTCGGCAGAGCTGTCGGGCATCTACTTTGGTATCCTCAACATATTCACCACCCTGCCGCAGTTCATCGGCACATTCATCGCCAGCATCGTCTTCGCGGTGCTGGAGCCTGGCGAGAGTCCCGAGCTGGCGGAGGGCGGCGGTCCGAACAAGGTCGCCTCGGGCCGAGGGCCGAATGCCATCTCCGTCTGTCTGTTTATCGGGGCCATGAGCTCGGTGGTTGCCGCCTTTGCGACGCGGAAGCTCAAGCACTTGTAAATGAAGCAGTTGGGTACGGGAAGGGGGAGTTGTGGGATTGATGGACATGGAGTTTGGAGCCTTGGATGTCTCCCAACCGGGGACACGGGGTAACGTGTTCCCATGGAAAATCAAGTTCGGCGCGGTATCAAAGCCATGTTCAGGGAATCGATGATGCTCTAGGCGCGAGCCGCACACCACCAGTTCCATGCTGGGAACGCGACGCCCACGGCCCTGCCGGCCTCGTCTGTATGCCCTCGTCGCCCGCGGCATCTGCCATGCTACCCCTCGTCTCGCTCGTCACTTCCCCTGGTCCCTCTCGCTCTCCGAAACCTTCTCCCACTCATCCTCGGTGCTCACGCTCGACTGCGTCCCCGCGGGCAAAACATCCGTCCTCGCCGTGCGCTGCCTCAGCTCCCCAGACACGGCGTCTTTCCGCAGAGTCACGGCCGCGCCGCCCTCCACCTCGGTGTCGCTGCTGTCGTCGGCCGCCGCCTCAGCCGCCTCCTTGTTGTTCTCGTCCAGGTCGTCCCGCTGCCGTTGCCGCGTTTGCGCGACGGCCAGCTCGGCCGCGAACCAGTTGATGGCCCACCATAGGCCCGCGCACAGCACCGACAGGATGGCGAAGTGGACGCTATGCGTGGCGAGCAGCAGCAGCAGCAGGCACAGCTGCAGGGCGGCGAAGGAGCCGTTTGTGGCTCTGATGACGGTGGGCGTGGGGCCCGGGGTGAAGATGGACTCCCACAAGTCGGTCACGAAAGACGCCATGGTTGGTTGGGCTCGGCTCGCTGCGCGGGAGTGGGTTGCCGGGTCGCTCGGTGGATTCTTTATCGGCTCGAGAAGCGCAGAATCCGGGGAGGCGTGGGTCGCAGTCGACACGAGTCGCGCCGGAGACGACTGTACGGCAGAGGATGCGAAGGATGAGTCTGTCGGGGCGCGCTTGATCCAGATTGTGGAGTTTAGCACGGGGTATCGGCTCGTCGAACTGCCCACGACGTGCTGTGCTGTCCGGCCGTAAGGAGGACCAAAGAGCTGCAGAGAGGCGTGCGCGGGAGCTTGTTCGTCCACGTCGTCCTCGTAAATAGGGCCGACAACTGTATGCGTGACCGTTCATCCGGCGCTCGTGACGCGCCGGCAACGGCACAGGATGACATAATCGGTTCGGGCAGCAACGTCCAACTGCGGCTAATTATTTGCACCCAAGTGACCTTGACAGCTGCATGACGATGGGAAAAAAACAGCCGTTCAGGCCAGAAGCGCTGCAGCCGGATTAAACAGCCTGGCCCTCTGTACGGCCAGGATCCCCTGGAGGTCTGCGCGGATGGTACGAGGTCGTGGGCCAAAATGTTCCGTCACGTTGTACTCCGTATCCGACAGGAGACCCGAACAGGGGGGCGCCTCTGCACTGGGATGACACATGGCAACCCGCCTGCTTCGCTTTTCTTTGGTTAATCGATGGCTTCAAGTTCACCGCCGAGCTTCGCCGGTAGCCCGATACGCCCATGACTCGCAACGCGATATATATGACTAATATAGCTCTCGACCATGGATAACCTGCCGTCCGCGCACACTAAGCCGAAGTTCAATACGCGGTCTCGTTTTCACGTCGCATGTTGGAGTAGTGGCGTATGCTGAAACTAGCTATAGGGTAGCCGCTAGTGAACCGCATGACCGCCTCGCCGTCGTGTTTCATCGTTGCTTCGTACCCGTAGCTGCTTACCTGGCCGGCAGTAGGCGGTCTATGCGCCGGCCCGGGTTTTCCACCGCGCAGGTCTTTCACTCGTATAGGCAGGTCTATTCCGTGCTACGCCGCGTAGTACTCGTTGTAATACGCGGGTATTTTTATCGTGGTGGCTGCGAGGCGTGGGCCAAGACGGCTCGATAGGAAGACGGCTAATTCTCGGTATCGATACGAAGTACCGTGATTGCCTGGACTTTTACCGTGATTTCTCCGGGTGGCCATACCGGTGACTCTCATAAGCGTACGAGCACTACGGAGAATACAGTTCTACGATAAAGAACTTGTGTATATAATGTGATGTTAACATCAGCATTGCGGTCTTATTTCTCTCATAATATCCCTCTAGCCTATTCCAGCGCAATCGACTGGGGTAACTAGAAGATCAGTTACCAATCGAGTAACCCTGACAAGTCCGGAGTGAGCAGACGGCTCGCGGGCAGGGGTCGTGGCGCTATTTGCGGCAGAGGATGTTCAGCTTTGTACAAGTAGCCTTGGCAAGCAGGGCGGGCACTTGGCGCTTTTTCCTATGATGATATGCTTGCACCGTGAAACAAATACGCTCGCCCGACGCGTGAATAAATACGCTCGCCCGACGTTCCTGGATTTGGCTGTGGCGGCTTCTAGTGTTGACACTTCGCGTTAGGCGACGTGTACCGAGCATCCCGTGACCCGACTGCTCCCACCACCAGACTGTTAAAGGGATAACGCGACGATTACACGGACGATGGGTGGCGGTACCAGCTCGTAGCCGGGCAGTAAACAAGAGCTCGGTTGCTGTATTGGTGAACATGTACGACGTCGACTGGCCCACGATTCTAGCCACGCAATACTTGGTACTTGGTACGAAGGACATGGCCGCGTTATGAGAACCCCGGCCATGTCTCCAGGAGCTCTTTGAAATACGCGTAGTCCCCAGACGTAGGGCGGCATCGCCATACCTTGATGACCCCTCGTAGCCCTGCAGCCTCACGAGCATGTACGTACGAGTAGAGAGTGTAGGGACTTATGTTGCCCCTAGAGTACTCGTGGTTGTCCGTACGAAGTACGTACTGTCAATAAGGTAATAAATAATATGACTGGTACCGTGTCCGTGGGGGCTAGTACGGAGTATGGCGGAGCATTTCAAAAGTCCTGACTTGCGCTAAAACCAAATCCAAAACCAACGCTGAGCTAAATTAGGAACGCCACGACGATAATTACTTCCCCGGCCCTCCTTATACGATACACGTCGTCTATCACTCAGATCGGGTTACGAGACCCACTTTCCCCATCGACAAAGCGGTACCCCGTCGCGTAACGAGAGCATCAGCAGAGGCCCCCGCATAGGGGCACTGATAGGTGCGATGTAGCGATTTGTATAGGCCTAAATTGCCGGACTTCGATTGCAGTAGCCTTCGCTAATAGATTGACGCCCCACCGATAGCGCGGCGTCCTATTCGCCCGCATCCCTGCGTGCGAGGGTAGCTTCTTGCCGCTTCTTCTTGCCGCTTCTTGGCCGCTTTCCATTCATGCCCCCTTTTTCAGGGCCAGGTTGCGAGGTTGGTCAAGAGGTTGGACATGGTTGGATATGCCCGCAACAACGGCCATGGGCCATCCGTGGCGCCCAAGCGGTCCGAAAAGAGGGCAATCGACGGCACAGCCCTTCCGGCACACTCGGTACTCGGTAGAGCTTGCGGTTCTTCAGCGCGCGGCGTTCCCGTTGCCACCACAGGGGTTCGGACAGGGATGGGGCTAACCCCCTGCAAAGGTACAACTTCCGACCTCGCTCCTCCGTACTTGGTACCGCGCTAGGGATTTATGATCCTGTCAGGTCAGGGTGGTATCACGGCTCGGGGGCAACTCTCGCGAAGAAGGACGTCTTCCTGGCGACGGCTCACTCGCGCAGCAAGAACAACAGCGTCTCGGACTGGACTGCTCATGCAGCCTCGGCTTACGGTCTTGCAAAGGCCGCGCGCGCCAGGGTGCAGGGGATGGACGACGCCTCGCCACCAGATACCGTGCGCCACATCGACTTTCCCACAGAGGCCCGAGGTCTCCGGCGGCCAGACCCGCACAAATCAAGCTAAAGCCGGGCTGCTGCACCAGACACGGGACAATCTATAAGCGGCAACCTCGGGCTCCGACAGTTGGGTATGAATAGGGATCCTCGGCACAGATGGAGGGCAATTAATAGAGGCAGACAGCTGCCAACGGGAGAAGCGAGCATGCCGGGACTCCAGATGACGTCGGGTCAGGGCCCCCGAAACCCGTGCCCTTGGTTGGATCTCTGCCAGAAATCCTGTTTTCACTGCTGCTAGATCGATACCTATTTTCATCGTGGGGCACATGGTGAGCTGCAAGTCACGATTGGCCGGCGACGTGGCATGACGTAGCCCTGCCCCGGCCTCTCGAGCATTCACGCCCCCCCCTGGCGTTGCTTCGAGCCGTCGCTGGTCGTCGGTCGACGACGTACGACAGGAGGCGCCGTCGACTGGGCGGGTTCGACGTCGTCCCGCAGGGTTCCCCGAGAAGCGCCCCAGAGCCGGGCTGCTCGCCAACGACACGACCGGGTCGCCAACGGAGCGGACCCAACCGGCGTGCTACCTTGGCCCGAGGGCGAACGTGGCCGGCACGTGTGCGATGGACAGGAGCCCGAACGCCTCAGGGGCTCCACCAGCCGTGGCGATGCGGAGCGCGAATGCAGTCTGAGTAAGTTGGTGGGCAGGCCGGCATGGCGGCCGTCGAGGTCGAGGTCGAGGCGGCGGGAGCGGGAGAGGCAGGTACCGCAGCGCGCACACGTCTTATCGCGGATCCAGGGCGCTCGCAGCGGCCTGCCACCCCACGAAACGCTGCACCTCACGATGGGCAACATGGGCGAGAGGGGCCGTGTGTCACGATGAGGCCACCGACCAGGAGGATAACGTATATTGGCACCGGCCGACGAGGTGGCCATGCAGGTCACCACGAGGCCCCTGTGACATGCGTTCCGCGCTGGGCTGCCCAGATGGGTACGGTTCCTGGCGGGATTGGCCTCCACCCTGCCGCGCTCTCGCGAGGCCCCAGCCCCCACGGGCCTCTTCCCAAAGGGCGGTAGCGAGGTAGCATCGTTGCGACGTACCAAGAAGTTCCGCCAGGATTGTCCTCAATGTGGCAGGTCGTCGACGACCAACAGCCAGCTAGGTTTAAGACCTCGTGGGTTTTCCCGCGGGCCGCCCGTTTCTGAGACATGCCGGCTTCTTTTCCGGCCCCCTCGGGCTTCTGGGCGTCTGGGCAACAAACAAGGCGGCGACCGACATGGCTCGGCTTGCTCATCGTCCTCGTACCTGCCTCGGGGGCGAGAGGAGGGGGGCGGGAAGAAGGGGGAAGACGACTTCGGCGTCCAATGCTCTACCTGCTACAGAGCATCGTCCGGGCGCGGTGCGGCGGCGGGCCTCGAACGTCTTATGTGGTTGCAATGCCTCTCCATGACTCCTGGCCACGGTCAATATCTACCCGCGCCGCTCCCGCTGAAGCACCCTGGGCGGCGGTGGCATAAAGTGCCGACACAACCACTACGTGCTTGCGCGGGAGCAGCGGAAACGGCATCAGACACAAGCTCGCTGGCGCTAAGCAGACGCAGGGCGGCAGGGATGCGGATCCTGCTCCCCGTGGCAACGCGGCCGCGGCATTGCTCGCCTGTCGATGCGAAGCAGGCGCAGAAGGGCAGTGAAGGAGCAGCGCCCGGCAACGGCGCGCGTGCTCGCATGCGCAACGCGAGGCGGCCTGGGCGGCCTGCACCTGGCGCCGCCGACGCGGCGCAACGGGACGGGCGGAGGGGCCACGCGGCGCCGCAGCCACGTCGGCCGGGCGCGCGGCGAGCCGGCGTCTGCAGCGGGCAGCGGGCAGCGGCAGAGGCAGCGGCAGAGGCAGCGG
>NRSZ01000660.1:0-22648 GCA_002901185.1 Tolypocladium capitatum
TGGCGCCGCCCCGGCCCCGCGCCGCCCCTCGATGCGTGCCTGGGACGGGCGCCACGGCGCCGGCCGCGGCAGGCGTGGCCGGGCCGTGTCCGCGTCGAGCCGGAGCTGCGAGGGCATGAGCGCCGACGAGACGGGCGAGCTGTGGAAGTGCATGCTGGAGCTGCAGCGGCGCTACGGCTGCTACAACTCGACGCGGATAGACCTGGCCGTGAATGCCGGCGAGGCGGGCCTCCATCTCATGCGTACGTCCGTGTACAGTCCCCGTTGGGGGGCGGGCCGACTAACACGGGCGCCGTGAACCGACCGCAGCCAACCCTTTCATCATCGACACGCTCAACAACTCGGTGTTCCATCTCCCCGACGAGGGGTGGCGGATGCTCGACCGCTGTCTCCGGTCCGGGCCGCCGACGCCGACGCCGACGAAGCAGAAACCGAAGCGCAAGTTCTGGAGCAGGCACTGATGGGGGCGTCGGTAATGCAGGATTGGGCACGCGCGGAGTTGGGCACCGGGACGGAACGGGATGCGGCGGGCCTCTCCTAGTGTGGGTTTTTCTTTCCGTCTCCTCCTTTATTATGTTGCTCTGCAAAGGCATAACTCGATACCCCCGTTACCGTCAGATTGAGACGAACCGAGGCCCATCCGGCCTCTCAAGCTTGCTTGTCTAGTCGACGTCGAGATGCGTGTTGCCACTCACTCATGGCTGTGCCCCGGGGGCCTGGCCCGAACCTTGATTCCCTCCGAGAAGGCCATTGCTCGGCGACCCCTGCACGCGCCATCTCGCCGGCACTTGGCGGGAGACACCGGATCCTCCACAGGAAAGGGAACGGGTTCAGGCCCGGCGGCTTGGGGTCGCGGTGCGCCGTTGCCGTCTGCATCCCGCGTGCCCTCGCCGCGGCCGTCGTCGTGAGCGTAGGGAGCCTTGACCATCATTCACAAGCCCCGGGCCGGTGGCCTCGGACTTGTCACTGCTAGCCTGCTTCCGTTGCAGCAGCCTCGTCCAAGACAAGACGTTGGTTACCCCATATTCCGGCTAATACGCCATGCATCTTCCCGCAAGATGGCCTATTCCATGCCACGTCACTGCCCGTGGGTGCTTTGTAGACGACGACGACATCGTCATCATGCAGTCGTCCATCCCTTGAATCTGTATCTCGCAAATGCCTCGTTATCCTCACCACTGGTCCGTCCATAATCTGCTTCTCACTGGCGCCCATCCCACCACAATCTTGCTCTTCCACCCGAGCCCACCAACCTTCTTCGGCCGATCAATGTAGGAGATGGGCATGAACCATGCGGGGTCCACGTCGTCAACGGTGCGTGTCCATCTCGGAGCCGGAGGCGTCGCAGTCGCCGTGACATATGCGTATCCCTTCCACCCCGTAGTGAGGGCCAGCGACGGTAGACATGTCCGGCGGCAGTCTCTTTACCACCTCAGTCGAACAGTGTGTTTCCAAAAGGAAAACACCGCGGCAGCCACGGTCATGCAGAAGCGATCCGACCGAGCCTGCAGCTTTTCGGGGGGGGTACCTCGTCGTCTGCAAATGTTCATGTCCAGCTCCGCGAGGGGCGAGTCCTCGATGTTCTTGACGTGGGATGTGCTCGTCGAACCGCCGACCACCGGCTGGGGCACTTCGCTGCACTTCATCATTCCATCCCATGCTTCCGGACTCCATATCGTCGTGCTCAACCTGGCTGGCGCCCTTGTCTTCTGGCTCGGCGTTGACGCTCTCGTGAGTAAGCAAATACGGAGTACTGGGCTTGGAATTGAGAGCAGTGCAGATGGAAGCTCAGCTGTAGGGTAGCCAAATACCCTCTGCTCCGAGTTTGACATTATCGGAGGGTTGGTTACACGTTGACCTCTATGCATCATGCAAAGATGAACCGGAGGAAATGAGATTGGATCGATCTGGACTACGGACCTTGAGGCTGCGTCTTGAGGCTGACGCGGCCGTGGTGATGGTCTGGTGGTCAAGGTTCAGGGATGGAAGCCAATGTCACATTCTTTCAGGTTGAGTGTGCCAACTACGACCGACTCCAAAGCTTGTTGTATTGCATGTAAAATGTTACTAAGTAGAAGTCAATACATCCAAGAACGCACGTACATGGCATTCGATGCGAAGCTTGACAATACCTAGATTCAATGCACTTGGCATATTAAACCGTTACTGGCGAACTGTGTTTCTGAGTTGAGGGAACCGTACCGGCAGCTCGTTGCGCGGCACATGGTGATCATCATTGATGTAAAGAGAAGAGATAAAGTACATGGCCAGAGCAATAACTTTTGTTGTCTGATCACAACAGTCCCGGGCCTCATCCCTTGTTGGGCCGGTTCAGTGCGATGGCTCACGAAGACGCGTGAATCCAACAAACAAAGATATAATACGAATATGGAGATTGACTGCGATTTCCTTGAAGATTCTCTCTCGCTTCAACGCAGCAAGATGCATCCGTGCTGCGAAGTCGCATCTCCTCGAGCAGTTGATGCGCAATCCCGGCCGACGGCAGAATGTCAAAGCCACCGCAAGTAAGAGCTTCTCTATGACACTTGACGGATGAAAGAGCGGCGCAACTCACCGCGACTCAGGTTCAACCAGTACCGCGGCGAGCAAACCAGCAACCGACACCACCCTGTCTCGTCGCCCCAGCGAGCACGTCTCTGACCAGGTGTGGCATCGAGACCATAGGCCCGACGTAAGCTTGCTCATCCAAGCTGTCGACCTCGTCACGCAACACCGCGCGAGAGTTGCGGCATGGTGCGCCTCTTCGCCAACGCCTACGAGCTACGCGAGGCAGAGAGCCCCGGAACGAGGCGAGGCAGTTGCGGCGATGGCGGCAGGCAGTTGAACGAAGCAAAGGGACAAGACGCTTGAGATTCGAGGGTAATGTGTCGGGCAGGCATGACAGCGAGATGAAGCTGTTCGACTGGCGCCCGCAACTGCGGCCATACAGTTCGTTTCCCTGTATTGTTCCATTCCCATACACAGAACCACTGCCCTCGGATTGCGCACGGCTCGATATCGGCCGTTGGCAAGGGGTAGCCGTGGCTTCACGGCTCTACGCAGTGCAGCACATGCAGCAGCCCATGAACGCAGGCTGGCCGGCTCCCTGCGTTGGCGCAGCCTCACCGCCAGCTCCGTCGCAGGCGTGTAGTCCGTCGCAGGCGTGGTGTCTTCGCAGGCGTGTCGACCGTCGACCCTCCCCCGACCTGTCCGCAACTCGAGCCACGTCGCTGGACAAGAGCCGTCGTGCCCGTCGCCAAGTCCCTCCCCTCGAGCTGGCCGCCGTCAGGCACAACGGGCGCCCTGGCCGTGACGGCGCTGTCGAACCGCACGCACCCACGTTTGAGCCCGCGACTCGACAGAAGACGGGCTCCCAGAGCAGCTCCGTCGTGCGTCTGCTAGCCCTCGTCGTTGCTCCTGGTCAATTGGCCTATCGCACACCACGCCGCGGCGCCAGCACATTCGTTCCTGCATGCACGCCTTCCGTGTCTCCGCCAGCATCGTGGCAGGCTCCGACGACCCTGCGCATCCCGGGCGCGCCAGCTGGGCAGTGCCTTGGGCCCGCAGAGCCTTGGGGGGCCCCGGCGGCGTGAGGCAGCCGGCGAATGAGCGCACGCCACACGGCGAATCCTTCGCTGCGCAAGACGGGTCACGACTCGTCATCGTCGTGATCAACGACGGAGCAGGACCGGCGTCGAAACGAGTCGAGCAGCTCCGTCCCAGATTCGGCCCCATCAACGGAAAATCAGTGCCAGATGGAGCCTTTTTGGGGGAGGCATATTTTTGGCAAGGTGGAGTCACGCCTACGAGTACGAGTGAGTACGAGAAGCAGCAGAGGGACGTTTTACGGTACGGCCGATTGGCCAGGCCGCTAGTGCAAGTACTTCACCATGCTCGATTTTCACTAGCAGATCCGAGTTCTCAACGCCTATCCGCGCCCGCCAGGACGGATGAGTAAGAGCTAACATCGCAGACATAAGAGCTAACATCACCGCTGCTGATATTCAGCGCAAATCCATCCGTCCGCGTGCTGAGTCGCGGGCACGGCTAGGCGAGTTGCAGGCGCTATTTGTTAGTGCGACCTGCATGGCCAGCGTGAGCGTTTTTCACGTGGCAAAACGGAACAACCACAGTTCCGCCACCGCACCAGAGCATGAGCGCATGACGTCTGTGACTACACAACCACCAACTAGAGTCGTCATACCCAATTGCAGCTTCCCCTCCATCTCGGGATAACTAATGCAAGGTACGGAGTACGCCGACAAAAATGCCTCGCTGCGGTCGAGTGGCCGCGCACTTTGGGCGGGCCCCTGGCAAGCCCACGGGATGCCACCCAGGTCTTCCGATCGGGATCGTGAGATGCATGTCACTCTCCCTCCAACCTGTGGAAGCGACGTCGGACTCGCTCACTGTGCTTTGGCATCTTTCTCCCCGCCCCGATGTTGGAAGGCAGACGTCCATGCCTGGCTGCCCCTCCGAGCTCCTGCGTCTTGACCGGCGACGAGAGAAACGTCGTCGACTGGCGCACGCGCTCGCAACCCATCTGCGACACGGCGCACGCTGCACATGCGGATGGGGTACAAGCTTGCTGGCGCCTCCGCATTCAAGCCGTTCACCGGGACCTCTGTCAAGAGCGCGGGCCATTGGGCGCCTCGGGTGCGTGGCAGGATCCAATCACGCATCAAGGCCGACAGCTGCTTATCTCCCGTCTTGCAGAATGCTCCTGCAGTGTAGAGCGGGGTCCAGGGGCCGGCGAGGCCTCCTCGTCGTCTGTTACACATCGCCGTCGTGCCTTGGCCGCTGGTCGATGCCTGTTGACGCTCATGTCATGAACCGGTCGAAGAGCCAGGGCTCGGATTGGACTCGGTGTCAGCAAGGTGAGCGTCGAGGGAACCGTCTTATTCCGTCCCCTTGGGCAGAAGGCGGTGGACTGCCTTGCCCAGGGCATCTCCACGGGCCCCGTCCTGCGGCACCATCTGCACCTTTGCACCTGGTCATCTGCTGCTGCAGTTCTGTCCCGACAGGTGGCACCGCAGACCAAGACCACCCCGTCAGGTTTCCATGAGGAGCCGTTGTGCGACCCTCCTGCTGTGCGACGTCGAGGTGCACCGAGTAGATTTGTGTTCGGCCTCATCTCTTCTCTTCAGTCATGCCACTATGCCCCCTCATGCTTCCGACCGGACGCTGTACCACTGACGGGCCGTACCGGGGGCCAGCCCATCGACCAAGTTCGTGAGATGGCGAGAGCATTGCAGAAAGTCGTGTGTCGAGCCGTCTGTGCAGCTTGCGAAGCCAACGTACCGACAGGAGGGGTTGGACGGGGTCGGGGAACCGGCTAGAACTCTGACTAGAACCAGGCGCACGTGCATGTATCTCGTGCCTTACCCTATACGACAACACCACGCCGAAGAACCGGGGCGAAGCCATTGGGCGCCTGCCGAGCCACAAGCGCGCGCGCACTCACGAAAGAGGGATCCAGGCGCAGAGCGATTCGCTGGGCTTCAAGGCCCCTTGCCCCTGAGGCGTCAGGCTTCGGCGGAACCGCGCGGAGGTTGCGCCGTGGTGAGGCGGGTGGCTCTGGTAGAGCGGGAGCCTATGGCGTCGTCATCTCGACGGGTGCGCCTGGCTGCTTCGTACCCTCACCAAAAGACCCGGGAACCAAGGAGAAAAGTGGACGGTGGTAATGGCGCTCGTTTCACGCAGCAAGCCACGCTTGGGCAGTGCCTTGATAAGCAACAATCATTGGCCAGCGCACAGGGACGAACTGCAAGCATCGTGCTCGTAACTGACGGCATGCAAGGATGTTGCGACGGCCCTGCTTCCGTCAGGGTCTGCCCCAGCGAACCTACTCGTATAGCTGGGCCTGCCAGCGTTCCTGGCGTGCCGCTGATGGCGGCAGGATGGAGCTCTTTGTTCTGGACGCGGGGAGACACTCAACGTGCCGTCATTCTCGGTCGAGGGAGTGCTCTCGAGACCAATTCTCAGTCTCTCGGCGGCCGTGCGAGGTGAGGCGACGCAACGTACCAAGTGATGCGCATCCCACGATCCTGACTCCTACGAGCACACAACCGGCCGGGGAAGCCGTGGGTTCCAGCGTTGACGAAACACGTCATCTCGATTCAACAGAAGCAAAAATGGAAGAGAGGGGACAACTGAACCCGGTGGGCGTCGATGAACAGCTCCAGTCCGTCGTCGAGGGCAAGACTTGCGAATCCTGACGATACGGCCGTGTACATCTGTCGACCGAGTCCTGCCTCGCCGACGTCGGCAGCGGCAGGCCATGACTCTGAGACCCGAGACCGAGAGGGCAGTATCGACTGATGCGCCGAGCCTCGCCGTTGGGAGGCCTCTGCCGCTCGCTGCTTGGATCCTGGCAGGGCGGGAGAGGATTCGGCGGAGCGGAGAGAGCGCCGGTAGAGGAGCGAGGAGCTGGCTGGCACTCCACCAAGGCGCCGCCAGTTGGATTTGCAGAGGCAGGCAGGCAGAGCTTGTCACTTGAAGAGCGTGGCCTGTGGGGCGGCTGTGCCTCGTTTGACTTGTCGCGGTCTCGGAAGCCATCCGCGATGCATGGCTACGTAGGCCGCGTTGTGCAGACGTGGAAGACGCCGGGGCGTCTTGGTGCCGGCCCATGAACTCGACTGATGGACGGGCTCGACTAGTCCTCCCGAAACAGCAGGAGGCCGAGGGCGTTTGTCGCCGTGGCCGATTGTCGCCGTGGCCGAAAGGCACAGACCGGGTGCCATGGATCGTGGACGTTTCCGTGCTCGTCTGTCGGCTGCCGGTGCCTGCCCGTAGCCTCTGGCGGGTTGGCAGCAAACAGCTAATAATAGCTACGCGGCGGCCGTAGTCCCGCCACACTCGTGAGCTTGGTGCTCGCCAGGGCCTTTGCCCGTTTGTTGCTAGGCCGGCCGTCTCCCTTGCGCCGTCTCCCTCGCCATGACTCAATCCCATTCGCCGCTCTCGCCGCCTCGCTTCGGGCCTCTGCTGGTTGGTGTTGGCACCGGCTCCCGAGGGGCGTTTGGAGAAAGGCTCCTCGGCCTCGGTCGAGCCTGGAGTATTACGAGCTGCCTCCCCATGGCGGCGCACGCGGGCAGGCTACCCACTGGGCACGCAACGTCGACGGCTCGCTCGCTGCACGCCGCTGCTTCTGTGCGGTCGAATGGTCCACCATCACGACCCTCCATCAAGGACCACTGCTGGGCTGCACAAACGGTTCAAGAACACCACCACCACCACCACCACCACCCATTGCCACCCGGCAGAGGACCGCATCCAGGTTCACCACCACACCGGTTGCATCCCGACGCACACATCGGTCGCACGCATCAGTCGCACGCATCAGTCAGCAAGTGCGAAGACAGGCCACCACGTCAGACGCGTCAGCCTCGGCCCCAGTCAAGGCCGCCCTCGCTCACGTGCCGCGCATCGTCGAGTCGCCCGCCCTCCTGTCACCTGTGACCGCATCGAGCGAGCAACCTGACGAGACGCAGAGGTGTGTCGACTCGCGAAGAGCGCCCCTTGAGTGGCCGACGCGCAACTGCAGCCGCGCCGCATGCCTGAGAGGGTTGTGTGCTGTCGTCCTGTCTGTCAGTTGTCAACCGACCCCCGGACTTGTTCGCGCCCAACCTTGGGTTTCTGCTGCACGTCGCGCGCTTCGCTGCAACCACACGTGGAGCGTCCGTGTATTGTCCGGCCCTCGCATGCGACATACTGCTCCAGCACGCACGCACGTCCGTCGGGCGCCAGGATCCCCAACCCGCGGCCGCCTCGACCCGACCTCGCCCGCGCGGTGCGCCGTCGACTGGACCTTGCCGGGTTATAAGAAGATGCCCTGCAACGGCTAGGTGTTGACCCCGCCCCGTCGTTCGTCAGTCCGCCGCCATCCCTCGTTGCCCCGAGCGCAGCAGAGTCTTCAGTCGCCGTTGGCACCGCGCCCGTTGGCACCGCGACCGTTGGCACCGCGACGCCGTTGGCACCGACATCGTTGGCACCGACGACGCCGCCCGTCGCCAGCCCGGGCCCGCTTTCCCCTGCACCAACACGAGCGCGCAGAGCCACGGGCCGTTCTTTGGCGAGCACCAGGTACGCAGTACGTGCCCCATACCTACCTCGCTGGCGCCCCACGCCGCCTCCTCCGCCGGCAGGAGTGGAGAGCCACAGCAAAACTCACCGACGGAACGGCGGAGCACCCGCTGGAGCCGCTGCGCCCCCGAGCCGGTACAGCCGCTGTACCCAATACCTCTGCCGCCGGCCCTCGCGCCAGCGCTAGCTGCTCACCTCACCCACCACTCCCGCCCGTCCTCGCCGCTCTTCGACCTTGCATCAACACCACAGAGCACAACCTCCTCCGCCGACGCCAGCGCCCACACGCCCTCTGCCGGCCACGCTCGTGCCGTCGCAGCACCTATGCTGTGAGGCATGTCGCTGAAACTGAAGCCGCTGCTGCTGCCGCAGCTCGTCGAGGAGCGTCGCAGGATCGACGGCCACGCCCACCTCGCCAGCCCCGACGCCGCCGACCTGTCGCACGTCTACTACACCACCAACTCATCCTCGTCCGATGTCGCCTCCCCCGTCACTCCGACGTTTTCCCCGAGGGGCCACCAGCGGTTCTCGAGCTCGACGTCGTCGCTAGAGCTGCCGCCGCTGCCTCAGGAAAGCCCCGCGTCGCCGCCGCTGCCGCCGCCGCCGCAATACTCGGCGCAGAAACCGGAGAAACGCCAACTGCCCGACGTGCAGGAGGACCCGATGGAGCGCTACGAGGAAACCACCAACGCTTCGGACCACTTCGGTCTCTACAGCTGTCTCTGTAAGTGGGCGTCGGACCGCAGAGCCCTCGTCCCCCGCACGTCGCTGACACGGTCGTTGCAGGCGATGAGCCTTGCCAGCATCGGAACAGCTCCGAGGGCCTCTTCCCCGCCGACGTCGTTGGCGACTTCGACATTGACTACGACATGGGCTTTCTCAGCGACGGCGACTTCTCCGCCGACCCGCGGTATCCCAAGAAGAAGAGATCCACCGGCGACTCGCCATTCGCAGCGCTGACGTCGCGCTTCGGCTCGCGGCTGCCCACCATGGGTCGCTGGAGGTCCAGCAAGCGCGTCAACGTGAGGGCCTCGCCGACGGCCGATCCCAGCTTGGAGAACGTGCTGTCGCGTGGTCCTTCGAGCCGCTCCTCCTCCATGTCGTCCCCGCACCATCAGCTGCTCGATCGTTTCCAAGAGCCTATGCCGTCCAACTCGGCCGCGTCGTACTTCGATAGGGACAGCGTCGAGAACCTCAGCCGATCGTCCGTCATTGACTTGACGCCCGAGGAGCAGTCCAACCTCGAGCGGGATCGCGCCATGGCCACGACGCCTCTTCTACCCCCTCTGCTCACCGACCCCTTGAACCGGCCACACCAGGAATCGCCCCTCCAGTCGCCCACTGTGGCTGAAAGCGTCGTCTCCTCTCCCCCGGCGGCGCCGGCTCATTTCCCTCGTCCACCTCTCAGTTCCAGGCCATCAATCACGTCCCTGCGGCACGTGCCCACCTGCACGGATCTGCCTCTCCCGCTGCCTGCGATTCTACAGGAGCATGATGAGTGGTCCGACCGCCTTGGCCACGCAAACTTCACCATCACGCCCTTGCCGTACGAACTGGAGACGGTTACCGCCGAGACGGTTGGCAGGTTTCGGGACGACTGGGATGCGGCACGAGTCAACTACACCAAGCACCTTGTTCGCACCGGCGAGCATTACGGGCAGACCAGCAAGATCTACGCCCTGACCGAGGCAAAATGGGCCGAGACGGAGCGAAAGTGGAGGAGCATCTATGACGACATGATCAGACTGAACAGTTCCTCTGCTCCGGGTTCGGCCAGCCACTCACGCAGCCACAGCCACAGCCGGGGCCGGGTCCGTGGCCGCTCCAGCAGCTCCGTCGGCGCCGTCGGACGACTGCCTACCCACGACGACGTGCTCGGCGACTTGGAGTGGCGACGAATGGACGATTGCTTCCCTGGCGCTGTGCCGCAAATGCTCGAGTCACTCGATGCGCACGGCAAGTTCCCCGGCCGAGGCGACGAAGACATCGTCGGCCCCATGCAGCGGGACGCGGTCATGGTTCGAGCACGAAGCGAGGACGCAAAGGGCCGATTCTGGAGAAGCCTGGCCGACATGGTCGGCTTTCGAAAGTGACGGGTTGCTCAACCAACAGCGCCCGATGTTAAGCAAGCGACAGATGGTACTTACGATTTGAGTTCCGCCTCACGAATTCGACGACATAGACACACTGCTGGTCCGTCTTGCAAAGACTGGACTTTTTTTTTTGTTAAATGCGAAAGATACCCCACCCATTGTCACTCCTTTTGGATCTTTACAACCAACCCCCCGATGGCAACGAGATGTTGGAGCGAGCAGCCAAACACCGCAACCGTTTTTCCTTGCTGCCTAGATTTTGTACATGAACAGGACGGCGTTGGGGGAAAAAAGAAGAGAAACTAGGAGGAACACACAAGGGAACAAAAAGGTTAGACACACGCGCGCGCCGGGGACGGGGGGCGGGACCACGGTTTACCTGGATTCTTGGGACGACGGTGCGTCAGGGCGGATAATCGGTTACATTGCCTCGGGACAAGGATCACGGATGATTGTTTTACATGGAACTCGAGGGGGGCCCGGGACAGAAAGGGCACGAGGGCCGCGAACGGACGGATCGCTGGCACACACGAATGGTCTCGGGGAATCACTTGACGCCGTTTACGCGGACGAGAAGGCGGCGGTGGAGGGGATGAATCATTGGCTGTGCAACCCGACACAGCTCTCCGGCCTTGGTGACGAACCGAGGTGTCGAGGAGGCGGCAGATGTAGATGATTCCCGACGGTTCCACATGCGGGACAGCAATAGAGAATCCATTCGAGATGTACGCCGGGCTCGCGCCGGGCGTGGTGGCGCAGCATGGTGCTCGTCGGCCTTGGCCGTGGGCGAAGTAGGAGGCGGCGTCTTGGCCGGCGCCAACCCTGTGCCTCGATGACGCGAAACCCAAGGCGACGATGGCTCGGTCGCACCGCGTCGCTCTGACGCCTGCTTCCCCGCGCGGGGTGGACGGCGTGGAGAGTCGGGCTCTGGGCGACGGCACGCAGACGGCCGTCGCACCGCGGGGCGAGGCGAAGACGACGCAGGCGGTTGCACCGAACAACGGCAGTCGACGAGAGTGGTGCGTCTGGCGTCTGCGTCTGGCGTCGTCGCGTCGACGTGGTGGTGAGGAGGACGAGACGGCGGATGATGAGACGGCACAGGGTGTTGCATCCGGCTGCACCTGCGACGGCGTCTCGCATGGCTTGCCACGCGTCAAGCCCAAGTCTCCTGTCACGGAAGCATCGCTGCAGATGCGGTGCCACGCCCTCCACCCAGCACGGCCACTACAGCTGGCAGCCTCCCCGCGCATTGCCGGATCGCCGCGGCGATGGCGATGGAATGCCGGGTGGCTGCTTCGACGCCGTGGCTGCATGACGAGACGAGACGAAACTGTTTCGCCGCCGAGGCCGAGACCCGTGGCGGAGCGGATCCCGGCTGGCCACGCGGGGGCGGTGGATCCCCGATCCGGACCGTCCCGCCAAGACAGCTTTACGTTCCACAGCCACCGCCACGCAGCGCTTCTGCCCCGGGGCGCGCACATCTCGACCGCGAGGCCCGGCAGACCCTTTGGCGGGCGAGTTTGGACGTCGCGGGATTCAGCAAGCCGAGGGTTGGCGGCCGGCGATTGTGCCCTCCCGTGGGGTCGGCGGCGCTCCCGGCTGCCGACCCGTCTCTGCTGTGGAATAACAGCCCGTGCAGGGAACAGAACAAGGTTCCCGCTGATGAGACTCTCGGCAGAGTTCTCGGCAGTCTCAGCAGTCTCAGCGCCGCCCGGCTACCGTGTGTGCCCGCCTGGCTACCGTGTGTGCGACCCTTTGTGGGCCCCCAACTCACCAACGACGACCTTCACCCTGCCCGCCCCGACGTCACCAGTCGCACGGCGAGCCACCGAGCCACCAAGCAAGCCTCCCTCCTCGCGGGTATCGGCAGGTTCCTTTCGCTTGCTGGCCCACCGACAACAAAGTTCAAACTCCCGTCTGCCCCCAGGCCGCTGCGGAAGCGCCTACCCGCAGCCACCGAACCTCATCCCGATGCCACGGTATGCTCCTGCTCGTACGCGAGGACCGGAGCCGTTGTTGTCTCTTGTCTCATGCAAATGACGGGCTCGGCGACATCAGACCACGCCTGCATACGGGTCCCATGCTCGTACATATCTCTCGCCCACTTACATGGCCTTCTCAGCCTCTCACGTGGTGAAGCGCCAAATTGCTGTGGGGGAGGGTCGACGGCCAACAACAACAACATTCGGGGACGCCGATTTACGTGAGGAAATGACACGCGCTGTTTGCCCATGACCAACGCCGTTTCACGATTGAACAACTAGGTCGTGTCTCAATTTATTCGCTGAGAAATACCACCAAGTAACGTTGGGAGTGGACGGATGTCTTGTGTTAATCTTATTGATCGCCATGCCGATGGGCCAGATGGACCTCCCCCGCATCTACGAGAAGGTCGAGGGCGCATGGTGGCGTCGAGGCGCCGATCTGGGTATGCGAGTTTGTTGCACAGACGTGCTTGTCTTGCAACTGAAGCTACCGGATCGACGGGGCAAGGAAAGGCCGTCGTGTGGAGGAAGGACTAGAAGTTGCGTGAGAAGGATGTAGGAACTCTGACGTGCAATTTTCGCTGCGAGGTACTTTGTACGACGTACGTTGCACTAATATCAGCATGGACGCTCGGCCTGAAACACAGTTGGTTGCCCGTCTCTTGAGTCCCTCACCGACACATAATTCCGGCAAGCAGACGCGGAAGAAGCAGTTGCCGAGTGGCATATCCGTCCTGGCGGGGAACCACGAACCTGTCGGGACGATCAGCACGCCTTTGGATAGGGGGCCAGACGCGGGAATACAGAAGCAGTCCTGCCATCTCGCTGGCGATTGCGGGTTCTTTCCATGTCGAGGACCGCCCGTGCTGGTGATTATCCGGCGTGAGGCTCGACGTTGGTCCATGTCATGTGGCTGTTTGAGAGCGTCCGGCTTGCGTATGTGGCTGGCCATCCTCATCTCGGCTCCTCATCTCGGCGCGCGGGGCGGGGCCGATCGCTGCTTGATTCAGACGGCGCAGCGGCGCCACCACGGCGGGCCTGGAAACGACAATTGTTCCAGCTCCGCTCCCTATCCCATCTACTTCGCACGAGCGCTCGGAGCCATATCCTCGACGCCGTCGCGAGAGATGCCATCTGCCTCCGCCGCGGCCGACGAGCCGCGACCCCTTGTCCGTGCAAGAGCTGCTCGCCCGCGAGTACTCGTATACCGCTGCGGCGGCGCCGGTCGAACCCCCCGTGGCTCCTTGCCCCGTGCGGTAATGGCAACCGTTGGCATATGGGGATGGGCATCTCCGACGACAAAGAGGAGCCTGCAAATGTTAAACACTCGTCGATCGTTAGGGGGGTGGGGTCACGATGGTTCCCCTTGCCTCTTCACCGTGGAGGAGACGGGTTGCCCTGGCATGGGCGAGCAGGCCTGTTGACTCGCCGCCGAGCAAGCTTGACTCGCTTGCCGCCGACTATAAGGATGAGCCAGCGTCTTCCTCGACCGTCTGGAAAGCTTCTCTCTGCATCTCTCGGCCACCAGTCACTCCTTTACCACTCTCTTTCAGCAACTTGCTCTCGCACTTCCATTTGATACCAACAATCACCCTATTCTAATCTGTCAACAATGCGGTCCTCCCTTGTCACCATCCTCGTCGCCGCCCTGGCAGGCAGTGCCCTCGGCGCCCCTACTGGTTTGTGCAACTCCTTCGGCTCTACAAGGAGATGAGAGATGATTCGGCGAGGGCTGGAGGCTGACACTCACGCACAGGTCCCGCCAAGCGAGATGCGGCCTCCGCTCTGGCTAGCCAGGTCGGCAACGCTGTTGGCGGACTCGAGCACGGCCTGCCCGTTGACCAGGTCGAGAAGACGCTCCAGGGTCTCCTCGGTGGAGTCCTTGGCAAGGCAAGTTGCATCTCGCACAACCCACTCTCGCGTCAGCCCAGCATGCTAACACCCGACGCAGCTCGAGGGTGCTCTCGGCGGCCTCCCCGTTGCCGGCAAGCTCCTGAGCCTCATCCAGGATGACCACCTCACCGGTGGTGATGCCGCTGCCGTCGGCTCGGCCCTTGCCATGGTCCAGCAGGGGACCCCCATCGACGCCGTCAACTCCTTCCTCAGCTCCGCCACTCACGGCGCCGTCGACAACCTTGGGAACACCCTCGGCGTCGAGGACATTGTTGGCATCATCACTGGCGTGGCTGGCGGCGCGGTCGGCACGGTCGGCGGCACGGTCGGCAAGGTGGCCGGCACGGTCGGCAGCACGGTCGGCGGCGTGGCCGGCGGCGTGACCGGCGCTGTCGGCGGCACTGTCAGCAAAGTGGCCGGCGGCGTGACCAGCACAGCCGGCAGCGCGGTAGGCGGCGCGGCTGGCGGCGTCACCAACACGGTCGGCGGCGCGGCCGGTAACGTGGCTGGCGGCGTGCTCGGCGGCATCCTTTAAGCGACGGGCGTTGCTCTCCCCAACTGGACATGGGAAACGGATGCAACGCGGGCGGTTCCGTTGCACTGGTGCATGATGGCACTTGCCTTCCATCGTATATATTTACACATGTATTAAGGAAACCATATAATGGGACATGGCGTGCGTATCTCTGTTGAGAGGCGTTCTGACCCCCGAGCACAGTGTGCTCGGGACAACCAGCGCCCAGCTGCATCTAAACGCGTGCACGTCGTGAACCAGGGGTTGGGATGGATTTATCCGCCGTCTCGAACATCCTTGCCGAGCGACGCATTACTCCAGGGCAACCTGGGGAAGAGTTTCAAGATGAGACATGTAATCTCGCTTGGCAAACGATGCAAGTCCATGTCCACCTGGGCGTGCTAGCGAGCTGTTTGTTGATTGCCGCGGTAGTCATGGTGCTGGTACTCGTAATGACATGACATGCCGGAGCCTCTGAGATGAAGGGCAGCTGTGTTGCCTCGAGAGTGCTCAGACTTGATTTCGGAGCTCGTACGCAGCACACCCTTCCCCTCATTTGCCGTTAGATAGCCTCGGCGAGCAAATCGCTTTGCGCCGGCATGCCACACGACCTTCACACCCCTGATGATCGGCTTAGTATCAAATGCAATGGGACACGGCCGACTTGAGCGATCCCCATACCTAACACATGTTGCCACTGGGAGCCCAGCTGCAGGCCGGGCCGCGGCAGGTGATGCAGACGCATCTGTTGTTCTGGCACGAGCAAGAGGCACCGCAGCCGGTCGTCTTCCCTGGGTTAACCGATGCTTCGTCGGCGGTCGTGGGAGAAGAAATGGCCACGGCGGCGGAGAGGGTGATGAACACTGTGAGCGCCTTCATTTTCTTCCGATACTATAGGTGAGCAACGAGCGTTGTGATTTTCCTCTGTCTGGTATGAATTGCCGTTGCAGAGAGTGATGTTGATATTTATGTTCTTGAATCCGAGTTCCATCTCGGTGCTGCCGTGGCCATGAAATACATGGAATGCCTTAATTGGGCATCCGACAACAGTGGCAAGACCATCCGCAATAGTGTGACGCAAGAGCCGACTCTAATTCGACCTCGACAAACCGAGCATCTGTCCAACTTGCCCATGTTGGAGACCCTGGTGAGCGGAGTTCACGGGGGTGAGTTCGAATCCGCCATATGTGCAACAAAATCGCCATCCCATGGTCAAATTAGAGCAACACCTTGGCGCTGAGAATGATTCATGTGCGGAATACGACTCTGTGTGATCTCGCAAGGTGAGATAGAGTAGACGCGGCTTTGCCTAGTCTAGAGAATTCATGAGACTCGAGACCGAGCCACACCAATGCATCCCAGACATGGGGCAGTTGCGTAGGTGTCTTGGCTGTCTTGGCTGTCTTGGCTGTCTTGGCTGTGAATGTTGACACGCAGCCGACTGGTGGTGAGGCAGAGACACACATGGCACACTCTGGCGCAATGAATGAACAGACGAGGACCGAGATTGGAAATGCCCTTTCTGAATATCATCTGTTAACGCTGCGCCCTCTAATTCTGTCTTGACCAGTTTTGAAACCTGTACGCCCAAAAGCTGCTTCATGCTCATTCTGCTTCATGCTCATTCTGCTACATGAGTTACGAGTGCGGGAGAGATGGCCGTAGATGGCATGCTCTCCACAACGCGAGGATTGGGACTTGGAGCGGAATGTGCGACGCACACACATTGCCGAGCATCGCTTAGTTTTTCCCCAACATGACCTTTTGAGGCAATGCTTGGATGCCCTGTTGCTGCATTGCTACCCGAGTGTCGTGCACCTTGCGGTCAATGGTCTTGAAGTCGAACGAGCCTTCGAGCTCCGCGCGGATCGACGCTAACTGGTCCTGGGCCTTTCGAATCTCGTCCGGTTGGTTGTCCTGGAGGACATAAACCTTGACCTGAAGGATCCACCGATTCTGCATGTCCACTGGCGTCAACGAGTCCCAAACTGGCAGCGCCGACAGAGGCTCCGATGGCGGATGCTGTCGAGACTCGAGCGGGGCGTAGTCGTGTATGGCCTTGAGGAAGTATTGTCTCGTTAAGCAGAATTCCACCTCGTCGCGGAAGAATCTGTATACTTCCTCGATTGTCTCCGTCTTGAACCTGCGGGTGCGTGGTCAAAAGCCGCTGGTGAGAGCAGCGCGACGACAACTTACTGGTAGTGGTTGTCCCGCAACACCGACGGCAGCTTCTTCTGCTCCCAGAGCTCGGCCATCTTGCGCTGAGTGAGGAGCGGCCTTCCGTGCGGCGGGTCTGGAAAGTCTGTCCACCGCAGAATACCCTGAGCGCTGTCGAGATCGACCGGTGCGGCCGAAGGACCCATATCCCGTTCCCTGAGGACCTCATACCGGGCCTGCAGGACGAAGGATTGCCGGCTGAGGTTTTGGTGAAGGTCCTTCCACAAGAGTGCTGCGTCCTTGCGCATGGGTTTCTCGATGGATGCTTGATTGGATATCCCGGTCGGCCTCGACGGGCCTTGGAAGTAGAGCACCCGATTGACCGTCTCCCAAGGCGGCATGGCGCAGAATCCGCTCAGCACGGCGCAAGCGGCGCGAAGGTCGCTGTCTTCGACTAGAGCCGTGAGAAATAGCTCATACATGATGACTGAGAGCGACGGTTATGCGGCAGTGTGAAAGAGCAACGGCCAATCGTGCCAGCACAGAAGATGCCTGACGGACGAGAGGCGTTGGCTGCCCTTGAGCGTCGGATAGCCCCAGGGTCTCGGCCGCTCCAGTGACACGTGGCCAATTCAGAGCGAAGCCAGCAGGTTTCCAATGTCAATTTGCAGTCGTTTGGCGGTTTCGTCGGGTATTTTGTTCGGCGCCGACGTCGTTCAGAAACGCTGCAAAGAGGGTGCCGCATGGCACGTGACCTCGCGTTTCTCGCCGCCGCGTGCCGCACTGTGGCCGGCGTACTTTGCATTCTCGAGGAGTCCATGCTGGCCGACTCCACGATATCCTCAGCAGTGCGCACCTCAGCCTCGGGTGGCATGCGACCCATCACCTGTCTCTCGACACGCGCCGTGCGATGGCCCCCAAAAGCCCACCCGGGAAGCGAAAGGTTCCAGATACGCCCATCTCGCCCCCTCCATTCAAGCGAACCGTGCAGAGCAATACAACAAGTGGGATCGCGGACATGCCGAGGCGGCCGAGGACGTGCTGACTGAGACCCACAGAGAGCGCCGTCGCCAACTTCTTCACGCCTGCGTCCCAGAAGCCCAAAGACCGAACGACGTGGTCCCAGCGCGGCCCAAACGACGACGCACCGGCGACCTTGCTCGTGGGCCGCTACGTCCCCGAGAACCACGATGACAAGGCGCCACGCCGCCGAAAGATAGCCGCGTTCGACCTCGACTCGACGCTCATCACCACATCCTCGGGCAAGAAGCACGCGAGTGGCGCCGCGGACTGGAGGTGGTGGGACAGCAGCGTACCCGGAAAGCTGCGAGAGCTCTACCAAGAGCAGGGCTATCGAGTCGTGATTCTCTCCAATCAGGCTGGCCTGACGATACACTTTGAGCCCGGCTTCAAAGGCCCCAGGGGGTCGGCGCAAAAACGAGTCGGCGACTTTAAGCAGAAGTGCAGCGCCATTCTCAGCAACCTGGACTTGCCAACGAGCGTATACGCAGCCACGGAGAGGGACATGTACAGGAAGCCGAGAACGGGTATGTGGACAGAACTGTGCGAAGACTACGACATTGCAGAAAAAGATGTAGACTTGGAGAACAGCTTCTTCGTGGGCGATGCCGGCGGACGAGTCGCGGGAATCAGCAGTGGGAGCGGAAACGTGGGGGTCTCCGCCAAGGACTTCAGCTGCTCGGACAGAAACTTTGCTCACAACGTCGGAATCGCATACAAGACGCCAGAGGAGTTCTTTCTCGGGCACAAACCGAGGGACTTTTACCGTGACTTTGACCTGGCCAACTACCCATTCGGCGACGAGGCAACATCCGACGCGCCGCAGAGACTGCTGGACAAGAAGAACAAGAGGGACATTGTCTTGTTCTGCGGACCTCCGGGAGCGGGCAAGAGCACATTCTACTGGAAGCACCTCAAACCACTTGGGTACGAGAGAATAAACCAGGATACGCTCAAGAGCCGGGACAAATGCATACATGCCGCCAAGGAGCTGTTGGCAGAGGGCGAGTCGATTGCCGTGGGTTCGTGGCGCCGCCCGCCGCCCGTACCGAGAGACTGAAGCTGACGGCAGAGACACAGACAACACGAACGCGGACCCGGAGACCCGAGCAGTGTGGGTAGAGCTGGCCGGCAGGGCCAAGGTCCCGATCCGCTGCGTGTGGTTCCGGACGCCGCTGCACCTGTGCGAGCACAACGACGCCGTCCGCGCGCACAACAAGCTGCTGAACCCGGAGGCGAGGCAGGGCCTGCCCAGGGCGGCCCTTACGGGGTTCGCGTCGCGATACAAGGAGCCCAGGGTCGAGGAGGGCTTCCAGGACGTCACCGAGATTCCGTTCGCCTTTCGCGGCAGTCGGGAGGAGTATGAGGCATGGGGCCGATACTGGACGTGAAGAAGGGCTCCTGCGGCGCGCGTCACGCTGCAGAAGACGAGCGCTGCCAAGGGCCAATGGCATTGCATCAATTGATTACCGGCGTCGCATTCTGCATCAATTGATTGCCAGCGTCGCATTCTGGCCTCTTCCCCGGGGCGCATTAATAACATCCGCAGGACTCCTTTGGAGGGAGCGCGGGAGCATGTCGACCAGGCCTGGGCAACGGATCCGCCTGTCAGATCATCCCCACTGGAGCTCCCAGTCGTGGACGGAGCAGCGTAGCGTCAGCCTTCCGTGTGAGCCGGCACCCGGCTGGCAATGCGGTTAAGCTGCTCAGTGCACGCGACCCGACGTGACGATGGGGCAGGCCGCTGCGACGCGGCGGCGGGGAGGTCGGCTGGCCGTTGGCCACCAGGTTGGATGGCACTCTGGCAGCCGCGCCGCGCGTGGTTGGCCGGGTTTCCCGACGCCTGCCCTGTCCTGCTCCGCGGTCCACGTTACACGGCGCTGGAGCATCGTCGGTCCATCGCAGGGATGCTGCACTGCCAGCTCGGGCGGTTCGCAGCGTCAACGGCGGCATCAACGGCGGCATCAACGGGGCAACGCCGCCAGCCCCGTGCCCACAGGCCGCCGGCGAGCCCGCAGCCCGCTCCGCGATCCCCCAACCCAGCGGGCCGCGGGTCGTGACTCGTTGCGCCGTGGCGCGCCGTGGCGGATGGTCGGAGGTTGGCCGAGGCGCCTCGATCCAGGCGTCGGGACCGCGGGGTGGAGGAGGCCGAGCGAAGTTCGAGAAGCCGACGGCAGCGAGCATGGGGACCTGAGGCTGGCCGGAGCCGGAGCTGGCTTCGAGCTGGCACCCCAATGGGGGCTGTGCTACGAAGTACGCCGATATTCGGGTTCTCTGCTGACGGGTCGGAAAACCACGCGCACCATCATCCGCCGGGTGGGCAGCTCCACGTCGTCGGGCCCGTCCGGCATCATCTCTACTAACATCCCAGCCTGTACTCCGTACTCCGTACATATTACCCCATGCTGCCGTATGTAGTTAGCCCCAGACGCACCTCGTGTAGCGTGATTCCATCAACGGAGCTAAGCCGCTATATATGATAGAAATGCACCGGCTGCTGTTGCACGAAGACAGGCCCTCCCTCCGCGTCGCATCCCTCCCGTCGGCTCCTCGCCCGTCTCTCGCAGATCCCACCTCGTGTCTGCGCGACTGTCGCCGAGAGACACAGACAGACGGCTGAGATTGCGCCACGAGGCACACGCCCGGCGGCACAAGCAGGACTCGGACAACCACACACACCACCACACCCCTCGCCCACCATGGCCGGCGGCGTCAAGAAGCCCGTCAACATCTTCCGGCTGGGGGACCTGGGCGAGCCCGAGGGCGTCTTCAACTGGCGCCTGTGGTTCGCCGTCTTGTCCTTTGGCCTGCTCGGCGCCGCGCGCGGCATCGACGAGGGCCTCATCTCGGGCGCCTTCAACTCGCCCGACTTCAAGGCCGCCATCAACTACAGCTCGTACTCGACCGTCGCCCAGGCCAACATCAAGGCTAACGTGTCCGCCATGGTCCAGATCGGCTCCGTCGGCGGTGCCCTGATGTGAGTCGTTGCCGGCCGTGCCTCGACGGCGCTCCGTGCTGCCGTTTGCTGACGCCTGCGTCCTCCGCAACAGCGCGTTCGTCATCTGCGACCGCATCGGCCGCATCATGGCGACCCGCTTCCTCTGCCTGCTCTGGGTGCTGGGCATCGTCGTCTTCATGGCGGGCGGCGCCAACGGCAACCTGGGCGCCATCTACGCCGGCCGGTTCATCGCCGGCCTCGGCGTTGGACAGACCCCCGTCGTCGGGTAGGCTTGCAAAGGACACACCCCGGTTTCCTGTCTGCTCTTCTCTGACGTGGACCGAACAGCCCCGTCTACATCGCCGAGGTGGCTCCCGCCTCCGTCCGCGGTCTCTGCACCTGCTTCTTCACCGGCGCCGTCTACCTCGGCATCGTCCTCGCCTACTTCACCAACTACGGTTGCGCCGTCAACCTCAACCCCAACAGCCACAACGTCTGGCTGGTCCCCACGAGCCTGCACATCACCATGGCCGGCATCATCTTCTGCCTCACCTTCCTGCAGTTCGAGTCCCCGCGCTTCCTCGTCAAGCAGGGAAAGCTCGACAAGGCCGTCGAGGTCATGGCCCACCTGCGCCAGCTCCCTGCCAACAGCGACTACGTCGTCAACGAGATCACCAGCATCCAGGCCGCGCTCGACCACGAGCTCGAGGCCACCAAGGGCGTCGGCTGGCTTGGCAAGGTCAAGGAGATGTTCCTCGACAAGAGCAACCTGTACCGCGTCTATCTGGCCAGCATGGTCCAGCTCCTCTCGCAGTGGTCTGGCGCCGGCTCCATCACTCTCTACGCCCCTGACCTGTTCAAGATCCTCGGCATTACGGGCAGCCAGCAGGGCCTCCTCGTCACCGCCGTCTTCGGCATCGTCAAGCTGGTTGCCGCCCTCGCCTGCGCCCTCTTCCTCGTCGATGTCATCGGCCGAAAGCGCGCCCTGCAAGCCGGCATCATCCTGCAGGCCGTCTCCATGATCTACGTCGCGGCCTTCCTCACGGCTGTCCCCCAGCTGGGCGTTGTCAAGAACTTCGTCCTCCCCCAGAAGTACAAGGCCGCCAGCCGCGGCGCCGTTGCCATGATCTACCTCTCCGGTTGCGGCTGGGCCCTGGGCTGGAACTCCATGCAGTACCTGCTCACTGCCGAGCTGTTCCCGCTCCGCATCCGTGCGCTGGCCACGTCGTGGGCCATGACGCTGCACTTTGCCAACCAGTACGGCAGCACGCGCGCCCTGCCCAACATGCTGCTCCCCGCCTCGCAGGGCGGCATCTCGCCCAAGGGCACCTTCTGGTGCTTTGCCGCCGTCACGATCCTCGGCGGCGCTTGGGTGTGGTTCTCCGTGCCCGAGACCGGCGGCAGGTCTCTCGAGAGCATGGACCGCCTCTTCGAGCTGCCTTGGTACAGGATCGGTCTTTACGGAAACAAGGATGCCGAGCGAAGGGATCTGGCCGACGACGAGAAGCGACTGGCGGAAGAGGAAGAACGTGGAACCCAGCAGCACGTGGAAAAGGTGACCAACGTATGAAAGGCTTAGCCCGATGGCTTCATGTTGAGAGCAATTTCGCTTTATTAATGTAGATGGTCCACGACGGCCATGAATGAGCAATAAACCGACGTTTTGCTTCGCTGGTTGATCAAGTCCAACGTGATACCTGCCCCAAAACACCAGCCCAGTAACATGGACTACAATTAGCACTAGCCATGTTCGGTCCCAATACTCGTACGAGCTAGTTCCCAAAGAACTCCAAGTGGCTCTGCCGTTGCCCAGTCTGCGAGTATTGGTTCAAAGACAGGGGCCAACAGCCACCGTCGCATGGCATTCTCCCCGCAAAGCTTAATCTAACCAGGCTACATTCCCCGCATACTGCGAGTCTGGCATTGACAGGGGCCTCGGCGGCATCGTGGGCCTTCTGTGGGGGGG